>MU777545.1:31792-100390 GCA_026770625.1 Nicotiana glauca
GAAAATCGAACTATGGAAGGAATTACCTAACCCCCGCACTAGTACGGACCTTCCTTAGAAGATAAGAAGCTAAACACACACAAAAAAATAACATATAGAGGACTAGACTCGACATCACACTGTTGCGGCGCGCAACCCGATCCAAATAACATACCCATGGCGGCGTGCCACCCGATCCACACATAGATCTCACATAAGGAGATTGCACTTCGAGCTAAATCTGCTCATTACAATAAAAATATCAAATTTCGATCGCAAGCACGTTAAGTGCATAATACCATCCGTGAGAAAGCACATAGCGCTATAGGCTACAAAACTCAAGCACAACTGAGGTGCGGTACAAGATCTGAATCTCAAGAGCCATTTGCTCATAATACGACATTCCCACGCGGGTCCTCAACACATACACAATTCCTCAGGCCGTCTCACAACTCACACGGCGCAATATATCACTTCATGAAATATCTGACAACGAGATGACACCCTGGCTACTCCATAAGGAGCGCATTACTGAAATGAACATAACTAGCCTACCATAGAGCCCATATTCGCATTTAAACCCATCCACCGACCTCAAGTTGATCCTGATCACATCAAATTAAGCCAATAACCTTTCAGAGGTCCATACTAATTTCCTTCTTCTCATAACACACAAGAACAACCGTCATAACCGGAGCAAACCTTAGTTCATAACCCAATAAACAAGGTGCCCTCCAGGCATAAATTCTCAAAGCAATGATATTACCCAAATTCCTCATACTTGATTTAAATCTTTAGTCAAACAAGTGGCTACAACCTTCCCGTGGAACACGTTCCCACAATCTTTCGAAATAAATAATGGGTTCACACATCTAAACCATAGGACACACTAATGTTGAAAAGCGATCCAGAATCCTTAACCAGGATGCAAAACCTCTTCCACAACACATAGATCTCAAGTGATGCTGTGGACAATACCAATTTACTCTAATCGTTCAACCCTTTCCTTGCTCATCCGAGCCTGTGACATCCTTGTCAACACCGAACTGCAACCTTGACCCTCACTTATAATTTCCATACCTCTCACTACACCCAACGTGCCAATATACGATAGAACATGATTTTTCATCATGACTCCGAAATAATTAACATTTTAACAATTCATCATATACTAACTTTTCACTTAACTCACTTCAGGAGATTCATAGAAACATACAGGTAAATTCCCATAACCGTAGAATATGCAAATCTTCAAGTAGTGGTCCAAGCCACCATAGACCTTCCGGAATCTACTTCCACATAACAAGCCACAATAGTAGAATGGTTTAGAATGTTATCAATTATGGCAGCCGACAAACCTCACACGTACCGCCACAAATCAAACGCATAACTCTATCACGCGGAATGAACTGATCGATGGACCCAATGTGTCAAATTCAACCATGGCTAATCAATCCCTTTCCCTCCAATTTATCCTTGATTGCTTTGGAAATAATACTAATTCTCTTCAACGCATAACATACTCCCTCTACACTCACCTCGAGTGACCTTGAATTGCGAGACCATGCTGTCTCAAATCTCACGAATTATTTCACATTTCTCAAATGCTACACCACAAGGTAACACATCATAAAACACTCTGGGCACCTTCTCATAAGCTGCTACAAAGCTTGATTCTTAGTTGTACTTATGGGCTTGAAATCATTAGGTACCACACTTTATCTTTTGAGTTCCACTAGGACCGTTGCTGAGAGCCACCCGCTCTGACTTGATCCCGAATATAATCAGCTCCCTGAATCTTCTAGCATATTAATACCCTCTCAATGAAGCAGTTGGCAGAGTCACTCCCCTTTTAACCCATTTCTATACAAGGCATAAATCTTAAATCTTTTCCCAAGTTCGAACATAAGCCCATAAGGCTAACCATAGCACATCCTTAATAATTCCTCCGCTCAATTTACTACTTATGGTCTTTTCTCGTAGCGGAATTAATCCACCAATATGCTAATAACCAGAAATCACGCAAGTAGTTAATCATACAACCCAACCATAAGCGGTGGGACTCTCCCACTTAGCTTGAAGCCATCATTTCACCATTCTTGAGTTCGCCCGACCTTTTTACCTCTTATTGACTTAACCTCGCGCCACCAATTATCAAAATATCTCGGGATCTTCCTGTAAATCCCCATCTTTCATATTCTGAGTCATCATCCACATTCGCACGACCGATCTCTTTGTTGAACAACTAATATAATTCCTTGTAGAAGCTTCGCCAACCACGCGACCGCTAATCTGCTCACAGGGAATAACCCACCTAGGGGAATCACCTCCCGACATCTTCCCATGCCGCTACACAGGGTACATTCACTATGACACCAATAGCCCATCCTGAGTCCAAGCTCACCTTCCAGTTGCACAAGTCCATTCGCCCCTCGCGGACATCAATTAAATGTGCGGCAACATCCTTCCAAATTTAGGGTTATGCTGCACCCTCCTCTATTTCAAGCAGCTCCTTTCCGCCATATCAATCTTCTGCCGCATAACAACCCATACTTCACATCATACCTGCAGGCTTTCAATCACCAATCATTAAATTCCCCAATTCGATCCAAACTCTCTTTAAGGCGCATAGTTATTCTACTACTAAGCTCATATGCAACCCTCGCCACTCTTCCACTTTGGTGGAACTCATCTCCTTAATCGGTCACTCGACCTTGCTTCTCATACTTGGCCTTCTAGAAATTTTAAACATCACTTGGCACTTCCCACATGCCCTTCCTCATACTTTGCTGCTCAATTGTTGCCTAAAATAAAATCTATCTTCGTGGCATTTGAATCCATCATTGCTGCTAACTTTAAACCTTTTCAAATGTCATCTTTATCGAGCCGTCAATATTAGAAATTCTGATTCGATCTTAAACCACCGCATTATGCGATATCTGGCAGTTGTACCCCCAATATTATTTCACAATACCCTGCCATAAAGGCGAATTGTAGCAGATTATAACACCAACAACTAAGTACGTTTAATCAGGACCACGACACCCTCTCATAAAAGAAAGCTCAACCACGCTTGCAAATACCAAGCCTCATTACTTCCACCAGTCCACTTCTGACCATCCTCAGTTCGTTTGACTTTCCCCTACCAGGAATAAAATATTGAATCCCTTGATTACACGCTGAGTAAACCTCCTTTCAATTCATTCACTGCCCCGACACGTGGGCAAACGTCCCATCATCACAACAACACTGCGGAATAATTGTTCATAAGCATCATGGCAACCTGTGCCTAGCCTCAAGGCTCTTAGAAGTTCTGTTACTGAGCTAAAATAATAGAATATCCCCCAAAATGCGACTATCATAGTCCAATCAACTATACCGGAAAAATCATCTCGCACCACATTTGTAGTGCCATTACAGTCCTTCAATTGTTCGATTTATAACAAGCTCTCGCGTCGCGTAAGATTGAGTGGGAAGGAATCAAAGGCATAAGCCT
The DNA here is from genome assembly GCA_026770625.1 of Nicotiana glauca. Classification (NCBI taxonomy): domain Eukaryota; kingdom Viridiplantae; phylum Streptophyta; class Magnoliopsida; order Solanales; family Solanaceae; genus Nicotiana; species Nicotiana glauca. The sequence goes on from MU777545.1 coordinate 35,268, forward strand.
CAAAGGAAATCGAACCGCACGATCAGGAAATCAAGAAGGGAAGTACTCCTAACAATCCTGCAGCCTCCCGAGGATAAGTACAGACGTCCCCGTACCGATCTGCGAGACTCTACTAGACTTGCTCATGACTCATGAGACCGACGGGAACCTAGTACTCTGATACCATGTTGTCACGACCAAAAATCCACCAAGGGTCGTGGTGGCGCCAGACACCGCCGTCAGGCCAGCCAACTCAAATACTTAATTAAATCTCATTTTTTAACACTTTTGAAATCCAGGTTTTTTCCTTGCTTATTAAGAAATTTTAAAGGATATAGTTTCAAATCAAATTTAAATGTTGAACAGTTAATACAATACTTCAAACCATCCCAGAACCTGGTTGCCACAAGTGCATGAGCAACTACTGATAAGGAAAATAGAATACAACACCTGTCTGAAATACAGTGGACAGGGAATAAGATACAAAATGCTGAAAGGAACTACACTAGCTGCGGGTCGCCTCGAACAATGCAGCTCACCTAGTCCCAGCGTCATCCATGCTGCTACGCCCAATAGGGTGCTAGAGGTATACATACATGTGCAACAAAAATACATAGAAGTGTAGTATGAGTACGTAATCAACGTGTACTTAGTGAGTATCCCGCCTAATCCCAAAGGGGTAGAGACGAGATGGTCAACTCCGACACTCACTAGAGGTTAATTAGCAATATTCTTTAAGTGCAAGGATAATCATGGATTTGTATAGAAGTTCTGATTGTGAAGCCAGAAAAATAGGTAAACACCTTCAACAATAAATCAAGGGCTTCTAAAGTCTATTCTTTATTATCTTATCAGTTTATATCAAGCCACGTAGGGCCAATTCCACATTTACAATTTTCAAGTAACAGATAAACATGAGCAAATCATGTCGAGGTCGACGGCCCGCTCCAACAGAAATGTAAATTGTGCACTGCCGAGGGTCGAGCGGCACGAATCATAGATGCATCTATTCTCACCGAGGCATTCGGCCCGTTCCATAAATAAATGCATATCCTGCTCGCGAATCATCTAGGCGATGCAGGCACACATAAAATACATGCTCAATCAGTCAAATAAGAACTTATCGGGGAATATTTATTCAAATAAAACCAATTCTCCTTTAACAATTTAAGAAATGAAGTTTAATCCTTTTAGAAATTTACTTACTAATTCGATGTGAGTTAAACAATTCAAGCTACCAATGGGTTCACAATTAATCCACGTGCAACATGCTTTTGGGTCCTAACTACCCGGACAATAGCATAATAGTAGCTACGCACGGACTCTCGTCACCTCGTGCGTACGTAGCCCCCACAAATAGGAGCACATAATCAATTACTTCACCTATGGGGTAAATTCCCCCTCACAAGATTAGAAAGGAGACTCACCTCGCTCCGAAGACTCAAAACCAGCATTCGACATTCTTCCGAGGACTCCAATTGATGCACCACGCTCCAAGACTAGCCAATGGTTACGCAAATCCATTAATATATGCTCAAATATTCATTACAACTAATTTATAGCAATTCCTAACCCCGATTGGAAAGTTTACCAAAACGCCCTCGGGCACACGTGCCCGGAATCCAAAAATTTTCGAAGATAAAGTTTACCCATAACCTTAGGAACTCGAATATATAATTTTATCTTAATTTCATACTCAAAATCGTAATCAAAATCCAAGATTTCTAATTTTCCTAGGTTTTCAACCAAAACCCCAAATTTACACTAATATTCATGCTTAAATCCATATATAATTGATATATTTAACTCAAAAGTGATGGGGATAACTTACCTTGACATTGACAACGAAAATCCCCTCATTGAAGCTCTCCAAAATCGCCCCAAGTCATGAGAAATATGAGAGAAATGGCCAATCCCCAACTTTAAATTAACCTTCTGCCTCCAGGGATTTTCGCTTTCGCAGAAATAATCCCGCTTCCGCGGTCCCGCTTTTGCGGAAAATATTCCGTTTCTGCGGTCCTTGGGCTCCAGCCCATTTTCGCTTCTGCGATAAGCTAACCGCCTCTGCGGTTCCGCATCAGCGGATCAAGGGCCGCTTCCACGGTCCTGGCTTCCCTCACACTCGACTTCTTCTGCGGCTTCCTCCTCGCTTCTGCGGGGCCGCTTCTGCTGTCCCATTTTCGCAGAAGTGGAAATACCAGATACCAGCTGCTTCAGTTCTTCTTAAATTCCAAGTTTCGATTCGTTAACCAGCCGGAATCCACCCGAGGCCCCCGGGACCCCAACCAATCATACCAACCAATCCCAAAACACATTACGGACCTGCTTGAGACCTCAAATCACATCAAACAACGCTAAAATCATCAATCGACCTCCAATTCAAGCTTTATGAACTTTGAACTTTCCAACTTCTACTTTCGATGTTTAAACCTATCAAATCATGTCCGATTGATCTCAAATTTTGCACACAAGTCCTATTTGATATTAAGAACCTACTCCAACTTCCGGAATCGGATTCCGACCCCGATATCAAAAGTCCACTTCCGGTCAAACTTCTCAAAACCTTCAATTTCTATCTTTAGCCAAATGACTTCAAAATGGCCTACAGACCTCCGAATTCACTTTCGATCGCGCTCCCAACTCCAGAATCACCATACGGAGCTACTCTCAGTCTCGGAATCCCAAACGGACATTGATAACGCTGAAATGCACTCCAAGCCAAACTTAAGAATTTTCTTCCAAAATGCTAACTTCCATAATAGGCGTCAAAACGCTCCAGGGTTATCCAAAACCCGAACCGGTCGTACGTCCAAGTCCGATATCATCATACGAACCTGCTGGAACCTTCAAATCCCGATTCCGAGGTCGTTTACTCAAAAATCCAATCCTAGTTCATTCTTTCAACTTTAAGCTTCTCAAATGAGAATTTTCATTTAAATTTAACTCCGATCTTCCTGAATTTAAATTCCGACCATGCGATCAAGTCATAATATCCAAAATGAAGTTGTTCATGGCTCCGACTGCTGAACGAAGCGCTAGTACTCAAAATGACCGATCGGATCCTTACAGATCCGGTACTTCCCATAAACGGACAACACGAACTTTCAACTTCCATTGCATCTTTGAAATTGTTATATCCTTGATGAAATCAATGTGAGTAGCCATCTTTTGCATAAACAGTAAGTTTTCTTGAAATCTTGATAGAAGAAGGAACATTAGAATTGAAGAATGTGTAGTTGTGGAAGAAATATATATTGACAGTTTTGAGCAGTTGCTACCCAGTATACAGAATCGTGGGTTACACGGTTGAATCTATCGTGCTTTTGCAGAGACAATTTAGGGTAAGTTGAAGGTAAAAAGTTATTACCTAATATTGTGGAGTAAAAGGTTTTAATAAATTAAATTATTTAATAATTTAAAAAAAATAAAAAATTAAGAAAATTGAAGAGAAGTTTGAACGGTTTAGAAGTGAAGGGTTTTGAAGGCTACTCCTATTTTTAGTAAGCCGGCTCATTTTAACAAATAAAATGATTTAATAATTTAAAGAAATTAAAAAATAAGAAAACTGAACAGAAGTTTGAACGGTTTGAAGGCTACTCCTATTTTTGAGTAAGCCGTATATTGTATGTACAAAAAGTGTACTTCCTAATAAAAATAACATTATACTTCCTAATTGTACTTCCTAATAATTTGGAGCAATGTCTTAAAGAGTCAAGTGTCATTTTAGGGTTTTGCCACTCGGCTTCATGAGGAGCTTTTTTCTGCTTTTAATTATAGATAGATTTGACAGAGAATAAAGTGACAGCTTAAAAGGAGAAATTTAAAAATAGCCAGATTTACAACTGGTCATTCAAAAATAGCCCAGTTTCAAAAGTAATCGAAATTTAGCCACTTTTCATGTAAAGATAAATTTGAACGAAAACACTGTTCAAAATCCGAAAAATACGCCCGCATATTATACAGGAGTTCCAACATAAGTATGCTTGAACTCCCGCGTATTATACGGGAGTTCCAGGATAACTATGCTGGAACTCCCGTATAATATGCGGGAGTTCAAGTATAATTATGCTGGAACTCCCGCATAATATATTGGAGTTCCAGCAAGTATAATTGTCAAGTATAATATACTGGAGTTTTGAGCATCGGTGCTCGAGTCTCCCCTATATTATACAGGAGTTAGCAAAATATACCGGTCCAGCATAATATGCAGGAGTTCGTACACAAATGCACCGAACTCCCGTATATTATACGGGACCGGTCTCTATTTACAGCAAAAATAGTGGCTATTTTTCATTGACTTGGTAAACGCTGGCTATTTTTGATTGACCAATGCGAAAACTGATTATACCGTGCTATTTTGACCTTAAACAGGGATTGTATTCTAAAGGTTCAAGTTCGTTTCTTTCTTTGTCCAATCACTTGTCTGAGCCTCCCAAAAAGTTACCCAGTAAGGGTCTGGGAGTATTTTTGTATTTTCAATGAATAAATTAAAGAGATATAAAGATTAATATAGTTAATTTTGTTATTAATTAATATTAAAAAGTGAATTTATTAATATATGTCAGAACAATAAGAAAATCAATTAAAGTGATCCGGAAGAATTATCTAAATAAGGTAGCATTTAATTTGTTGTGTTGTACTCTGCATTAGGAATATCCATCTACCTTTAACGAGAACTTTTGTATTATGAATAATAATATAATAATTTCTCTATTTAAATTCCGAAAGAACTGACTAATGAGCTTGGTTTAACGGCAAGACTTGAATAGTACGGTGTGCCTGTTCCAAGTAAGGTTTTTTTTTTTTTTTTTTTTTTTTTTTTTTTTTTTTTTTTNAAGATAAAATAATTAAGGTTCTATTTGCTTTCACATTTATTCCAAACCGCTCTTTGCCTTCTGAGTGAAGTTTATACTCTACCCAACTGCTGCAGATCCATCGTTCCCGGCTTCTTAGATTACGCAATTTATTCCCTTAGGGTTGTGGTGTAGTAATTTAAGGTTCAATGATTGAGAAAAAGAGGGTTCAAGTTCTTCTCTTTCTCGTTGGTCTCCTTCTTCTTAGCATCACTGGTATGTACCCAAATCGGTGTTTTTCTTTGATTCCCGTAATTTACCTCCTTTTTTTGTGTCTAAAAATGTTTAATTGTTATCGATTTTTTAAGTATTTGTTCAAGTTGAGTGTTGTGTACATTAAGGGCTGAGTATAAATTGAACAAATCTTGAAGTTGACTTAAGCTTAATCATTTGGGATCTAACAAAGCCTTGATTTTTACCTTTTCGACGACTTAGCTTTAGTTTTTACGACCCACTATGTGCGTTTGGGCTTTTATATGCAACAAAGATGTTGACGGCCGCAAATGCTGATTCATGGGTTCCTGCATTGACTTCAAGTTAACATGCAATAATATCTTGGTTCATAATCAAATATCTATAGATTTTTACTGGATTTCTTAATACAGATAGTACATGGTTTGGACAAAAGCTACCGGCTTAGGATACATGGTTGATCCGGCCCCGACCACTTTTACAGCTCTATTGATTTGTAGTGAAATGAAATTACATTTTTAAGTTCTCAAGCATATAATCTGGGTGATAACTTACGCATATGTGAGAGTTCAACAGTGTGGATTTGAGAATTCTGTTAGTTTGTTTGTACAACTTGATCCAGATTAATTCTTGATTGTAGAGACTTGGGGGTAAATATAACAGGATTTTGTATTTAATGTATCTTTACAAAAAAGAAATTGAAGTGAAAGAGGATAGCAGTTTGTTGCCTGTACCACTGTGTAAAGGATTAGATCTACGGGTTCTTGGCTGATACATGAATGTAGAAAGGTGCATATAATCTGTCAAAGTTGAAATAAATTTGGCAAATTGCAGGTTTTATCTATGTTTAGTCTGTGCTCTGAAATGTGGAAAAGACTCAGTTTTCTTTATCAGTGTCATTAAGTTTTTAAGTTCTTACAGTAGTGATAGCTACTCATTCTTGCAATTTGCAAGCATGCTACATCCTTTTAGTCAAATGCGTTATTTAACACTCCCCCAGGCAGACTTTCCTTCTTTAAGTTAGAAAGTAAGGAAATTATAGTTGGATGGGAAGGACTCTTCCCTATTACACTGTGTGAGAAATAAGAAAAAGAATGCGCGAACAGTAATGCTTTGCCCCTTCTCTTCTTTGACAATTCAAATAATCATTTCATTGAATATGTGCCAAGATGGTTCCAAAGAAAAGTACACATAGTTTAGCAACTTTTTGGTAATTTAAGTAATTACCATTTCTTCAGTTCCCTCGGTGTGGAAAAAATTATATACAAGTGAAGAAGTAGCTTAATCACAATTAGCAAACAACTCCAAATTGCTTATATACTCACCTGTACCCTAAGTTGCTCTGACACGGGTACGCGTGTCTGACACGGGTGCGGATCTAGAGGTTGGATCCTTTAAGATGGAAATTTTAAGATTCGGGGATACGAATCCTAGAACCGACACGGGTGTGGGGATACGGCTAAAAGTTTGCACACTTGTATTAATATTTGCCGTGCTAAGACAAAAAAGTTTGCACACATGTAGTAAATTTGCTACAGTAACATGGTCATAAAGGTAAGGTATGTCAAAAAGCATATCACTTTTAAAAAGAGCTACAGTAACTCTTTTTTTGTGGCCCATATTGCAAGTGGATGCAATATATTATGAGAGACAGCTGTAACTCTTCTTAAACGGTAAAATATTAGCTGTCAATTAAAAAGTGATCAATTCCTAATTTGTCTCCTTCATCCGTTCTCTGCACTCGCCTCTTCTTCTTTCCATCTCCGAGTCTTCTTCCCCAACAAAACCTTTTCCATCTCTTTGTTTTTTTCCAGTACAAAATCCATTATGTCTCAGTCCAGTAGTCCACCACCCATCTTCAGCGTGTCTGCCCAAAAAAAAAAAACAGGAGCTCTTGATTTCAAAAACCTGCAGCATGAACAAGAAGATTGACCAAGACAAAAAGCTTCAAAGGAGACAAAAGGACTAATATAAATTACTACATAGCAGCGAAATTGAAGGTATTTCGTTTCCCATCTCTTCAAATCTTTACTTAGTGAAATCAATTGGGAAAATTTTTGGTCAACGCACCCGATCTTGTCTGACCATATCCGACACAGATCCCACACCCTTACCCGTGTCGGTGTCGTGTCGACACAGGTACTACACCCTAATTGTCGTGTTCGAGCAACTTAGCCTGTACCTCCTTTTTTACCAAAATATAAAAAGCTTTGTATTTAGCTTTAGAAATTGCATTGAGCTATGTTGATGACATAATTATTACGGAGTCTTCATCAAAAGATAGTTATTATAGACAGTCTTTAGAAGAACGTTGCTAAGTTGAAACATCTCTTTAAGCTTCTTGTGATTAACGGTTTTTAAGGTTGCTAAGCCTAGATGAAGCACAATCATATCACACTCACAGTATCATGCTATCGACATTCTGGAGGCGACAAGAATGAAAGATTGTACTGCTTTAGAGCAAATATACTAGATTGTGATGTAGAGTTTGGGGAGTCTGCTTTTCATTTATTTCTTTTCTTATTTTGACATGGTAACGCGGGTTTTATGATTGAAAAATGGTAAAGAACTACATATATAAGAAACCTGGATTTCACCTACCTAATGTACTGGTTCCTCTTGATTAATTAGAGAAAGTTTCTTAAACATGCATGACTCCCTACCAAATCCCTGTGCAATGGAGACTAATCAAACCATGGGTTCTCTACTTCTTCAACAGCCCTGTATTTCTCTTCAAGTATCCATAATGAATAATTAGATTTGTGATCTTTTAAATTTTAATTAAGTCCTTTAACTAAAGGAAGACAAGTACTCTACATATCTTGGAATTCACTCCTTTTTGTTTGATAAAGATCTTGAAATCCAATTCTTTAGGGGGACATCCACATTTGTAACCCCGTGCCTGCTACAACAACAACAATAATACACCCACTATAATCCCACAAGTAGGGTCTGGGGAGGGTGGTGAGTACACAACCTTACACCCTACCTTGTGCAGGTAGAAAGGTTGTGATAGACCTTCAACTCAAAGCTAGCATGCACAATCAAACCACCAGTCTGCTAACCAAATGTTCGGTATGACTGATACTCATCCGCTCAACAATACCAACCAAACACTACTTGGCATCCTTACAAACAACCCATCATCCGCTCAACAACACCAACCAAACACTACTTGGCATCCTTACAAACAACCCATGTTTTTCATAGATTAGGTGGGTGTTTTTCTGCGTACACACTACCCTCCTCATACCCCACTTTGTGGGATTTTACTGCGTACACACTATTGGCGACCTCTAATCCACACGTCGGTGCGTGACGCATTTCCAGGCCCGATCTCAAGTTTTTTTCTTCAGACAGCCTCTTCGCGAGGCTGTTCCGACCCCACCCATCCACCAACCTCCAAATTCCGATCACTTTTACTATTTTCGGCGACGGGTGAAGCTTTTTCCGGCCAGATTTCACTCCCTTTTCTTCAGTCAGCCTTCTAGCGAGGCTTTTGGGGTAGCCGCATTTAGCTACGATGGACTATACAGGGAGAAACTCCTATTTCTCTCTAGAATCTAGAAAACTGGAAAACATGTCTTTCATCAAAGCTGCCTCCTGGCCAGCCCTAGAACTTGGGGGAAGATGCCATCGAAAGCTCGACGTAGGGCAGGAGCTGCACTTCTCGCTGTCCGTGGAGCACTCTCTCAGGCGTAAGGGTTTCTTGGAATCTTGTCTAATTGGATCTTTCTCCAAATGGGTTGGTTCTCTAGAGGCTATTAGGAACTGGGCAGCAAAGGCATGGAACGTCAAGGACGAGCTGAAAATATGCAACTGGGAAACATGCAATATCTCTTTCGATTTGTCAACGAGTCTCAAGCTTCCGAAATTCTTATCAGAGGAAGCAGGTGGTTCAATGGGAATTTCTTAAAGCTAGACAGATGGGTGTCTCGACCCTCGTTTCACCGGCGAAACATTGGTGTTCAATATGGTGGGTCTCCCGGTGCATCTTTGGTGTCTTGACCTATTCAAGAAGATTGGGGAAATCTGTGGGGGCTTTATTGATGTCACTTGCAGCCTATACGATCTATCGAGAGTGAGGATTGTGGTGAGGAAAGGGGGCAGAATCCCTGTCTCCACTGTGGTGGAAGATGGCTACTTGAGTCATAGGGTTTGGTTGAACCCTAAACTTCGCTCTATCTTTATGCCTGTGATAGTAGCAGAAGAAAAGGATAAGTCAAATAGAAGAGAGGGGAGGGGAATTCAGTCTCCGAGGGGAGGTGAGGGCTCACCGGATCAGTGGGCTAAGCAGGAATCAGAAGTTAGATCGAGAAGAGATAGGGGTTTGAATTTGGGAGAAGAAAAAATTTTATCAGGAAGAAAAGACGTGAATACCCCTGGGTTAGTGATGCGGGCTGGAAAGGTAGAATGGGCCGGTCCCCTTTTAATTATCATAGGGCCAGGCAAGTTTCCAGCAAGTATAGGCCTGGGCCTCCACACGTGGGCCCAACAACTTTTTTCAATTCTATTAGAATTGATCCTAAGGACCCAAATTATTTCAAGTTACGTCCAATAAGGCTCCTAAGCATATGGGAATAGTCGCTCATAGTAGTTACTGGTAGATATTATTACATGCATTTTAATTTATGGTTTTATGGTTTTATGTGTAGTTAACTATTTATGCGATTTCTGCTGGAGTCACTAATGCTCTTTTGCTTTTCTTTTTCTTTTTCTTTTTCCTGCTCTTTTTCTTCTCTTTCCCCTGAGCCGAGGGTCGATTGGAAACAGCCTCTCTACCCTTTCGGGTGGGGGTAAGACCTGTGTACGTATTATCCTCCCCAGACCCCACTTTGTGGGACTATACTGGGTAGTTGTTGTTGTTGTTGTCTTCTTATGCCAATGGTGCTTCATACAGTGGTATTTCTTCTTCGAGCTCTAGTGTCCGGCGTCCCTCTCCGATAGCCGTTGCTCCAGGGGCAGCACCGGCTAAAGCTGGTGGTGTTATTCCACGGCCTCCCACCTCTAAAGGACCTAGCTCCATCGCCCCCTCATCTTCTTTGTGCTTAGCTGTGTTGAGGTTACACTTCAAGCTCCTTCTTCTGGGGAGATTGTTGCGCATGCCCCAATTTATGTTAGCGCCGGAACAACAACTCCAGTTAATATGCCGCCAAGGATTCCATGCTCTCTTCCTTCCCGCTACACTGCTGGTGTTTTTGGACATTCCTATAGCAACGGGGTGTTAATCTTAGAGGGTGGTGCCTCTCAAGGAAATGGTGAGATCCTTCCAGCACCTAAACTTCCTATTGCTAGCAAAGATATGGTCTTGTATTCCTCCGGTAGGAACAAGGAAAAGGTACATATAGAAGATGTCTGTCCAATTTCGTCACGGATTGCAGGAGGGGATATGTCCTTCTAGATGGAGGATAAACTATTAAACTTCGGGAAGTTCTTAGGTGTTTCTTTTGAAGGGAAGGAAGATAGGGTGTTAGAACTATTGAGGGAGATTGAGCAACAATACTTTTATGATGGTGCAGGGAGGGAGTTGAGTCAAGGTGTTAAGAAGAATAATTTAGGGGATGTAATGGTGTACCAGAGAAGAGGCCGGGTGTGTGATAGGAAGGAAGGGAGCTCGGCTAGGGGGATGGGGAAAAGAGGGATATTGTTACTTATGGAAGTTAAGATTCTTTCATGGAATGTGAGGGGATGAAAGACCCAAACAAAAGAGCCATCGTCTAAGTGGGAGTTAGAGCGTGAGGTGCCAACCTAGTTTGTTTTCAGGAGACCAAAATGGAAGTTTTGTCTGTTGCGATTGTGAGGAGTGTCTAGGGAAGTAGTTGGGTAAAATATGACTGGGTCCCAATAGTGGGAAGGGGGGCGGGGCATTCTTCTTATGTGGGATTATAGAATCTTGGAGGTAAAGGAGATTAAGAAGGGAGTTTTTTCTTTAGTAACTCTTGTCAAAGATAGAGTGAGTGGGGATTAGGGGGAGTGTACGCACCGGTAGGATAAGGGTCCAAGGTGTCTTTCTAGGAGGAACTGGCCAATGTTATGGGGGAATGGGACGTTCCTTGGTTCTAGGGGAGACTTTTAACACTATTAGATTCCCGGAGGAGAGATTAGGGTGTAGCCTAATTTCGAGGGCCATGGAGGAGTTTTCTGACTTCATCAATGATCACTTTCTCGTTGACCTTCCTCTGTCAGGGGAAAGATTTACTTGGGCTAGGGTGGAGGATCCCAACTCAAGGTCTAGACTTGATAGATTTCTAATATCGCCCTCCTGGGATGAGCTAGTGCCGAATGTGCTGCAGATTCCTTTACCTTGGCTGACTTCAGATCATTTGCCTATCTTGCTAGATGGATACAGAGGGAGGGGGGGTGCGTGCTCCTTTCCGATTCGAGAACATGTGGTTGAAAGTGCTAGGATTTGGTGACAAAGTGAAAGAATGGTGGACAAGCTACAGGGTATCAGGGACACCTTCATTCCGTCTTCCAAAGAAACTTAAATTGCTCAAGCGAAATATTATTAGGTGGAATAATGAAGTTTTTGGGAGGGTAGAGGTTAAAATGAGGTACCTTATGCATGAATTGGGTTAATTAAAGAGAGGGTAAGGGGCGAGGGAGTTGGATGAATCTTAGAAAGCGAGACCGGGAGAGGTTAAGAGGGAAATAGTCGAGTTAGCAATACTTCAGGAGATTAGTTGGCGGTAAAGATCGAGGGCGCTCTAGTTAAAGGAGGGGGATTCGAATACTAGGTTTTTTCACTGGGTTGCGGTTTCAAATCGAAGGAGATTCATAGAGTCCTTAGTTGTGGATGGGGTGAGGATTAAGGGAGAGGAGGGGGTGCAAGGGGCGACAGTGGGATTCTATGAGAACTTATACAAAGATGAAGTTAGTTGGAGGCCTTCTTTGGGGGGAATAGAGTTCAATCACATACGGGAGGGAGACAATGTGTGGCTAGAGAGGGCTTTCTAGGAGGAGGAGGTGCACGAGGCTGTGTGGTGTTGTGCTGGTGATAAAGGCCTCGGGCCTGATAGTTTCTCTTTGGCCTTGTCCTAACTCTGTTTGGACACCATTAACAGGAGTTGATGGAAGCCATTAAATACTTCCATGTGAAATTTCGAGAGAAGTATCAATGCTTTTTTATTACCATTGTGCCTAAGAAAGAAGGTGCATCTTATATCAGAGACTACTGGCATGTTAGTCTCGTGGGGAGCATTTGCGAGATTATTTCTAAAATATTATCCAATAGACTCAAGAAGGTTCTTGACATACCTATTTCGTCCTCCCAGAATGCATTTGTGGAAGGTAGGCAGATCCTGGACGCCGCTTTGGTGGCAAATGAACTTGTAGACTCCAGAAGGGAAAATAGAGAACCCGACTTACTATGCAAGTTGGATCGTGAGAAGGCTTTCGACTATGTCAATTAGGAGTTCCTTGATTTCATTATGTTGCGGATGGGATTTTGGGTAAGATGGAGGGGATGTATCAAGTTTTGCATTTCCTCAGTCAGATTCTTTGTCCTGGTTAATGGTAGCCGTGTGGTTTCTTTGGTAGCTCCAGGGGTCTCAGGCAAGGGGACCCCCTATCCTATGCTATTCATTCTAGTGATGGATGCTCTGAGTAAAATGATGGATCGTGCGGCTGGCAGAGGATTCTCAACTCTGATCGGCGCGCTCAGTGCCCAAAGAGTCTCATTTGCTTTTTTTTGGATGATACCCTGGTTTTCTGTGACGCCGATGTGGATTAGTTGACCTACCTGAAGCAAGTCCTGCAGTGGTTTCAGATAGTATCAGGATTCAAAAATCAATCTTGGCAAGTGTGAGATTTTTCCGGTGGGTGAGGTTGCTAACATCGATGCTTTGTCTTATGTTCTCAGATGTAAGGTGGGCTCTCTTCCCACTACTTACCTGGGTCTCCCATTGACGCCTCGCATAAGGATACTATTGTTTGGAATCCAGTGATTGAAAGGGTTGAAAAAAGATTAGCTGGCTGGCAGAAACGGTACTTGTCAAAAGGCGGTAAGGAAGTGCTAATCAAAGCACCTTATAGAGTATGCCCACCTATTACTTGTCCCTATTGCAAGCTCCTGTGAGCATCACAGAAAAACTAGAGTGGTTTCAAAGGAATTTTCTTTGGGATGCGGCGAATTGAACAAGAAAGTTTCATCTAGTAAATGGCAGACAATCACTTCCCCAAAGAAGTGGGGTGGACTTGGAGTAAAAGATCTTAAAGTATTTAACAGATATTTGTTGGGGAAGTGGCTGTGGAGATTCGGGGTAGAAGAGCATGCTCTATGGAGGATCATAGTAGAAAAGTACGATTCCACGGGAGGGGATTGGAGGACCAAGGCGATCACAGCGCCTTTCGGGTGTGGCATGCTAAGTTGCTCGGACACGGCAATTTGGGTGCTGTACCCGTGTCGAAACGACACTGACACGGGTAAGGGTGTGGGATCTGTGTCGGATATGGTCAGACAAGATCGGGTGCATTGACCAAAAATTTTCCCAATTGATTTCACCAAGTAAAGATTTGAAGAGATGAGAAATGAAATACCTTCAATTTTGCTGCTATGTAGTAATTTATATTAATCCTTTTGTCTCCTTTGAAGCTTTTTGTCTTGGTCAATCTTTTTGTTCATGCTGCAGGTTTTTGAAATCAAAAGCTCCTGTTTTTTCTTTGGGCAGAGAAGCTGAAGATGGGTGGTGGACTACTGGACTGAGGCATAATGGGTTTTGTACTGGAAAAAAACAAAGAGATGGAAAAGGTTTTGTTGGGGAAGAAGACTCAGAGATGGAAAGAAGAAGAGGCGAATGCAGAGAGCGGATGAAGAAGGAGACAAATTAGGAATTGACCACTTTTTAATTGACAGCTAATATTTTACCGTTTAAGAAAAGTTACAGTTGTCTCTCATTATATATTGCATCCACTTGCAATATGGGCCACAAAAAAAAGTTACTGTAGCTCTTTTTAAAAGTGATATGCTTTTTGACATACTTTACCTTTATGACCACGTTACTGTAGCAAATTTACTACAAGTGTGCAAACATTTTTGTCTTAGCACGACAAATATTAATACAAGTGTGCAAACTTTTAGCCATATCCCTGCACCCGTGTCGGTTCTAGGATCCGTATCCCCGAATCTTAAAATTTCCATCTTAACGGATCCGACCTCTAGATCCGCACCCGTGTCGGACAACCGTACTCGTGTCAGAGCAACTTAGGTGGCATGTAGAGGAGCATCGTGAAGAATTGGAAAACCTTCAATGGCAACATCACCTACATGGTGGGAGATGGAAGGAGAATCATCTTTTGGAATCATAGGTGGTATGGAGAGGATACTCTGAGGATCTCTTTCCCCACGTCTTCAGAGTTCCAAACCAGAAGGAATTGATTGTTCAACAGATTCGCAACAAGCAGGGGGGGGTTAAGTACGGGACTTCTCATTTAGAAGGAACATGCAAGATTGGGAGATTGCGGAGCTCCAAGATTTGTTGGGACTGCTATACGGGCAAGACAGACCCCAGGCTTCTTGTGATTCTTGGAGATGGGGGTTGCGTGGCGATGGTTTGTTCACCGTAAAGTCCTTTTACCAGAGTATATTAGTGAGAGAGGAGGCCACTTTTCCATACTCCTCGATCTGGATTCCTAGGCGCCCACGAAGGTGTGCTTTTTTGCATCGCTAACGGCGAGGGGAGTGATCTTGACTGCCGAAAATCTGCTAAAGAGAGGAATTACACTTGTTAGTGCTACATGTGTAAAAGCTCTGTGAAAAAAGTTGATCATCTTTTGTTGCATTGCCCTGTGTCCTCGGGTTTGTGGAGGGCAATCCTGAATCTTTTTGGTGTTCAATAGGTGATGCCAAGCACTGTAAAGGAAATGTTATATAGCTGGGCCGGTTTCTGTAGAAGAAGAAAGCAAAAGGCGTGGAAGTTCGCACCGTTAGCTCTCATGTGGATAGTTTGGGGGGAGAGAAATAGACGAGCTTTTAAGGGGATTGAGTCTCCTTTTTGACTTTTTAAGAATAGTCTTTTATCTATGATCGCTTTTTGGTGCTCTCATATAGCCCCTACTTGTATAGAAGATTGGGTTTCATTTGTAGAGAATCATGTTCTGATGTAAATTCTCTACTTTTTGGTATACTTCTTGTATACGGGAGTTTTTTCCCTTTTGATTAATACAATTTACCTTATAAAAAAAAAAAATCTCACCTTTTAAGGAACTAAATTATCTCTCGCTCCAACTTAATAAATCCCTTAAAACAATCCATCATTCCATGTTTTAAGGAATTGGAACCATACCTGTTCACCAAATAGTCCAATTCCCAGTACTTTCTCTACGAAGTCCTTCATAATCTTTTTCTTCTCTTTCATCTATGTAATCAAAAGAAAAATAAAATAAGGTGAAAATGTTCTAATTTGCAGGGGTGCTTATCGAGCGGATATTTATGCTAATGGTTTAACTTATCAGTTATCAATTTATAAATGTAGTAATCCACTAGCCATCCAATAGGACATCGAGCGGATTGGTATCACATTAGTAATTTTTGGACAGTTTATTGGCTAAATCAAACAAACAATTAACAAAATTTTGAGATTAAGAGATACGGAAAAATTTAGAGTAAAGCATCACTTGCTCAGATGTATGTATATATACCTTTCCAGTTGATTGATTTTGTGCCAAGTCTGTTTGTCTTGCATTTACGGTTCAAGTCAAAAATTCCTAGTGGTTCAAGTTGACCTTGATTTCCCACTTCTGACAAAGATTAAGGCGATATGTTCTCAGATTCTTCTTCAATTTAGTTTAAGAATGTTGTTCTGCGTCTAACTTATCTAATTACTTAAATACCATTTCCATAGGAAAATTAAACTAATTCAATCATACATACGAGATTGAGAGAAATTTTAATTAGGGATTTAGGTGATAGAGAAGAGAAAAGAGACGAATTGAGATTTGATAAATTAGAGATTTAAGGTTTCAAATATTAATTTATATACATAGGGGTAAAAGTATAAATATAATTGGGTTAATAGTTTACCCGATAAGGAAATTGAGTAGTCCGCCCCAAATTAAGCCGTTAATTATAAAATTTTAATCCGTTCACCAATCATTACCCCGATAACCTGATACCAATAAGCCAATAAACCGTTTTTGTGGTTCGGTTAACAGTTACGGTTCTGTTTTGAACATCCCTACTAACCTGGGATACAATATCTAAACTAAAATAAAATATTAGAATATGCTATTCAAACCAATATACCACAATATCCTAATGAAGAATACAATATTTAATTCAAACAACTATAATATTCTAATTTAGAATACATTATTCAAACAGAACATACCACAATATTCTAATTTAGAATACAATATTCAAATCAAACATTAGATAGTATTCTAATTTTGGATATAGTATTAAATCAAACATACCACAATATTCTAATTTGGAATACAATATTCAAATCCGATATACCGAATTACAATAATTTAATTAAGAATATATATTTGGTTTGAATACTGTATTCCAAATTAGAATATTGTGGTATATTTAGTTTGATTGTTGTATTCCAAATTAGAATATTATAGTATCTGAATAATGTATTGCAAATTAAAATATTATGGTATATTTAATTTGAATAATATATTCTAAATTAGAATATTATGATATGCTTTGTCTAGATATTATGCTTGTCGTTAAAATATTGTGATATATTTGATTTGAATTGTATTCCAAATTAAAATATTGTGGTATGTTTAGAATATATGGAGAGCTTTGAAGGAGTATACAATATTAGAAATTAAGTTCGGATGGAACATAGGAATATGGTTTAATTAGGAGAGATGTGAATCTCTAGTACTCGTTTCGATAATTAAGGCTACATTTAAGGGATATTATCCCTAACTAATAGTGGTTGTTACACACATAAGATTGTCTAATAGTGGTGTAGAAGATAGTCTCCATATAAAAAAATAGAAATGGGAGAAGGCATCTATAAGGAGGTTTAATCTGGTGGCTATGACATGAAGTGGAAACATTAGATTCTTTTTAATCATTCGAGAGGATATAAAATAAACATATAACCAAAGAAGAAGAAGTTGACATGGTAAACACGGTTTTTATGATCGAAAAAGGGTAGTAAAGAACCCCATCTATGATTAAGAGAAATTAAAAGACAAATGAAAGAATAAGATGGAGAAAAGGGGAGATGATGGGTCAGCTTATATCACAAGATCGTAGGTCTCCAATTCCTGATTTAATGATAGTGAGAGGTAAATATGCTGTGAAGTTAACAATACTCGGCTTATGATTTTTTGTTGTTTATATATTATGCCTACCATTCTAGGATAAAAAGGTATGAGAACTATCTTTGTGATTTGTGAAGCACATACCTAGTTGGAATGCTGAACCGCGTAAAAAGATAGATAAGAGGAGACAAAGACTACTTGTCTTGATGGTTAAAGTCGATG
The DNA here is from genome assembly GCA_026770625.1 of Nicotiana glauca. Classification (NCBI taxonomy): domain Eukaryota; kingdom Viridiplantae; phylum Streptophyta; class Magnoliopsida; order Solanales; family Solanaceae; genus Nicotiana; species Nicotiana glauca. The sequence continues at coordinate 52,742 of MU777545.1, forward strand.
CACGACTCTTTATTGAGGAATTGTTTGCCTGCTTTAACAAGTAAACATATTTACAAGGATTCTATGGAATAGAAGCAATATCTTAATCATTATAGAATAATCTGGCGTATTTTAGATGAATCAGGAAATATTCTTGACACGTTTCTTCAAGGTGGAGCATATAGGTCATAGGCTCCTAGATTGTCACATATATGATTAATTCCCGGGCCTCGGTGCAACTTGTTGAATGTATCTGCTAGCTGATCATTTGGACTAATGAAATCGATAGAGATGAGTACACAACCTTACATCCTACCTTGTGCAGGTAGAAAGACGGTTTTCGATAGAGTCTTGGCTCAAAGCTAGCATGCACAATCAAACCCCCTGCCTGCTAACCAAATGTTTGGTATAGGACCGATACTCATCCGGTCAACAATACCAACAAAACACTACTTGGCATCCTTACAAACAACCCATCATCCGCTTAACAATACCAACCAACACTACTTGGCATACTTGCAAACTACCCATGTTTTTCATAGATTAGGTGGATATTATCCTCTCAGCAAGATGGTATATCCTTTCCTATCCCTTTTATCCCACTTTCTGTTGTGAAATACGCATGGGCATAATTTTTGAAAATAAGGTGAATTGCTGGCATTCCTTATTGAGAAATCTACACGGTATGCTAGTGGAAATGTCAGTTAACTCCATATACCTTTGAAACATTTATTTTACCATGTATACCTATTTTATAGAAGTTTATTACTTTTTAAACTTTTAATATCATTATGTTCCATTAAATAAATCGCACCTTTTAAGGATCTAAATTATCTCTCACTCCAATTTAATAAATCCCTTAAAACACTCCATCATCTCACGTTTTAAGGGATTGGAACTATACTTGTTCACCAAAAAGTCCAAATCCCAGTAATTTCTCTACGAAGTCCTTCATAATCTTTTTCTTCTCTTTCATCCATGTAATCAAAAGAAAAACAAAATAAGGTGAAAATGTCTTATTGGGCGGATACTAATGGTTTGACTTATCGGTTATCAATTTATAAATGTAGTAATCCACTAGGCATCCAATAAGCCATTGTGCGGATTGGTATCGAATTAGAGATTATTGGACGGTTTATCGGCTAAATCAAATAGACAATTAAAAAAAATTGAGATCAAGAGATAAGGAAAAATTTAGAGTAAAGCATCACATCTGCTCAGATGTATGTATATATACCTATCCAGTTGATTGATTTTGTGCCAAGTCTCTTTGTCGTGCATATACGGTTCAAGTCAAAAATTCCAAGTGGTTATGCTTGACCTTGATTTCCCACTTCAGCTAACAAAGTTTAAGGCAATCTGCATTCGGATTCTTCTTCAATTTAGTTTAAGAATGTTGTTCTTCGTCTAACTTATCTAATCACTTAAATATTATTTCCATAGGAAAATCTAACAAATCCAATCATACATACGAGATTGGGAGAAGTTTTAATTAGGGATTTAGGTGATAGAGAAGAGAAAAGAGACGAGTTGAGATTTGATAAATTAGGGATTTAAGGTTTCAAATATTAATTTATATACATATGGGTGAAAGTATAAATATAAAAATTCTTAATGGGTTAGCAATTTACCCCATAAGGAAATTGATTAATCCGCCCCCAAACCATTAAGCCGTTAATTATAAAATTTTAATTCGTTCACCAACCATTACCCCAATAACCCCTTACCAATAAGCCAATAAGCCGTTTTTGCAGTTCGGTTAACGGTTACGGTTCGGTTTTGAATAACCTATTAATTTGGGATACATTATCTAAACTGAAATAAAATATTAGAATATGCTATTCAAACCAATACACCACAATATCCTAATGAAGAATACAATATTTAAATCAAACAACTATAATACTCTAATTTAGAATACAATATTCAAACCGAACATACCACAATATTCTAATTTGGAATACAATATTCAAATCCGATATACCACATTACAATAATTTAATGAAGGATATATTTTTGATTTGTATACTGTATTCTAAATTAGAATATTATGGTATATTTAGTTTGATTGTTGTATTCCAGATTAGAATATTATAGTATCTGAATAATGTATTACAAATTAAAATATTATGGTGTATTTAGTTTGAATAATATATTTCTATATCAGAATATTGTAATATGCTTGGTTTAGATATTATACTTATCATTAGAATATTGTGATATATTCGATTTGAATTGTATTTCAAAGTAGAATATTGTGGTATGTTTAGAATATATGGGGAGACTTGAAGGTATAGAGTATACAATATATGGAACATAGGAATATGGTTTAATTAGGAGAGATGTGAATCTCTAGTACTCGTTTCAATAATTAAGGCTACATTTAAGGGATATTTTCCCCATACTAATAGTGGTTGTTACACGCATAAGATTGTCTAATAGTGTTGTAGATGATATTCTCCATAAACAAAAATGGGAGAAGGCATCTATAAGGAGGTTTAATCTGGTGGCTATGACATGAAGTGGAAACATTAGATTCTTTTTAATCATTTGAGAGGATATAGAATAAAGAGATAACCAAAGAAGAAGAAGTTGACATGGTAAACACGGATTTTATGATCGAAATATGGTAAAGAACCCCATCTATGATTAAGAGAAATTAAAAGACAAATGAAAGAATAAGATGGAGAAAAGGAAAGAAGATGGGTCAGCTTATATCGCAAGATCATAGGTATTCCTGATTTAATGATAGTGAGAGGTAAATATGCTGTGAAGTTAACAGTACTCGGCTTATGAATTTTTGTTGTTTATATATTATGCCTACCATTCTAGGATAAAAAGGCATGATAACTATCTTTGTGATTTGTGAAGCACATACCTAGTTGAAATGCTGAGCCGTGTAAAAAGAGAGATGAGAGGAGACAAAGACTACTTGTCTTGATGGTTAAAGTCGATGCACGACTCTTTATTGAGGAATTGTTTGCCTGCTTTAACAAGTAAACATATTTACAAGGATTCTGTAAAATAGAAGCAATATCTTAGTCATTACAGAATAATCTGGAGTATTTTAGATGAATCAGGTAATATTCTTGACACGTTTCTTCAAGGTAGAGCATATAGGTCATAGGCTCCTAGATTGTCACATATATGATTAATTCCCAGGCCTCAGTGCGTCTTGTTGAATGTATCTGCTAGTTGATCATTTGGACTAATGAAATCGATGGAGATGAGTTAAGATTGGATTTTTCACAAATAGTGCTTGTCGATCTCAAATATGTTTGGTAATTACTATATGGAAGACTAAAGTGGAGACAATGTGTTTCGTGCCTTTTGTTATTTATCAATTCCATTTTTGTTTTCTTTCCGAACTTATCTTTTGAAACTGCTGTTTTAATCACATAAGCTCACATGTCGCTACGGTGGTAGCTTGGTTCTCATTCTCTACCTTGGACCCTGCAACCACATCTTGTTTCTTAGTTTTTTTCATGGAGCCAAAAGGGGTTTTCTGACACCATAAGAATCTTCTTCTTCCTAGGGGTGTCAATGATGGAAGCAAGCTTCTTGGTCTAATTGGACCTGACTCATGGTAGTTCTCACGACTTCTATGGCTTCTAATTCTGCAAAAGATGCTGCTCCAAAATCACACATGTCAAGTTTCCGTCTATCAAACATAGTGTTCGAATATGGACTATCTGGATGGCCTAGCCAATCTCTATAGGCATCTCCTGTAATATAAGCGTTCATTCAGTCTTCATATTGAACGCTTTGTCCCTGGTGGGTCTTGATATATTGATGGATGCATACCGCTGCTTCCCAATGACTGTCACGAGGATCCTGTAAATTTTGACTAGCAATATCAATACCGAATGAGTTATTCAAGCGTATGATGGTAAGATAGTACGACTTACTGACCAATCTCCTACCTGGAGTTGCAGACGACTCACTTATTAGAATGTTGGATGAGTCAATTGCTGAGAGCAACCCCTGAAGCTAAAAGTGCACTCCATTTTTTATAGAGTAATCAATTTATAGCCCGCCTTATCATTCTTCATTTTTTCCATTTGCACCCTCTAGATTAATCTTGTGGTTTTTGACTCCTTAAAGTTTTTACTTCTTTTTACCTATCATGGTTAATATCTTGTAGAGAAGTATTTCATGGTTAAGTCCTGAAGTTAGGTGCTAGGTGGGGCGATTGCTTACTATGTTCATTGTTCTCTATCTAGCAATCACTTTGCGTTGAATGTTGGAAGTTTTTAAACCTTTGAGATGTTCCAATTTTGTTATCATATTGTGCATTCATTGCTACAGGACACTTTTTTTGGGGATAAGGTAAGGTGAATTTTTGCAGGATACTTTTATGTCCATACTTCATAATCTGCTTTTATTTCCCTACCTAGCATCAGTTTCATCAAGGGGCTATATTGAGGCAATTTTTTCTTCGTATTTTGTCCTTTGAAGTGTATTATTGACATGGTCGCAATTTAACAGTCCTACATACCATTATTTGGTGCTTTGCTTATTCTGTTCCACCTTATTTTATGTATACCAATTAATTTACTATTATCTTGTTGCTTTACAGCTGAAAAATGTAGGGAGTTGGTTGGTCAAGAGGCTGCATCGAAGAGTGGGGAGTTTACTTGGTTGCATTGTTTTGATGGGAGTACAGGAACCGTAGCATGTTTAGTCAAGGAAGGCGTGAAGCTATACGCTTATAACATCAGATCTTCTCATGTGGAGAAAGCAAGGAACTCAGCAATCGAGGCTGCTCTGATTGATGCCGTGTCACAAGGCATAGCAGCAAAAGAGGCAGCTAAGCTAGCTCAGAAAGAAGGAGCAAAAGCTGCAAAACTGGCTGTTCGACAAACCAAGCGCATTGTTGGTCCAATTATTTCTGGGGGATGGGACTTTTTTGAAGCACTTTATCTTGGAGGTACACCCACTGAGGGGTTCCTGAGGGGTTCGGGTACCTTATTTGGCGCCTATTGGGTTGGCTATCTAGGGGAGCAGACCATGGGTAGGTTTGGTTACCTGGTTGGGAGCGAGTTGGGCAGTTGGGTTGGAGGAAAGGTTGGGCTGATGGTGTATGATTTAGTGAACGGAATGGAGCATTTACTTGTATATCTCCAACTAAAGGAAATAGAAGTCGATGCAACCCTGTCAGATGAATTTCACAAGGATAGTATAGCTGAAAGTTCCGAGGTCCCCAAGGACTCGTATTATGGTGAATCAACTACGTATACAAGCCTTGAAGCTTCTGAAGATTCTGGTAATTATGAGGCTCCTGCTTATGAGGACCCTGAAGTCCGTGAAGAATTTTAGATCAGATGAATTTCAAGGTGTGTTATACATGGTTCTTTTCATATTATTGGACATCGTTTGTCCTTTGCTTTATCACTATTTGTACAGGGATTTGTTTGGGGAGGGGGGGTTTGTGTTTGAGTCTGTTATAGGAACCTTTTTACCTCATTGACTTGTAAAATGACACCAGAGTAGAATTTCTTAGCCCACACAATGAATTTGGTTTAGCCTTGGATGTATTTCTGATGAGAAAGCAGGAATTAGACTACTTGTTCCCTTGATAGTGGTTATGTTGCATTTTAAAAGCAGCTCATATGTGAAGTAAAGATAGTAAAGAAAGTTGCTTTATTGCCCATATATGTTTCTACCTTATTATTACATCTCTCTTCTTTTTCTCTTTCCATATGTCAAAATTCTCTTCAACTTGTTTCCAACAATCTTGAAATTCTTTATTCATCAAATGCCTTTCCATCTCTCATTTGAAGTGTACATAACTTGACAGTTATACCAGAAGATTACTCAAATCAATTGTCGAATTCTCAAAAGACAAACCAACAAGAATACTGACACAATAAAACAAAAGAATCCCTATTCCTGCATGTTGAAAAGAAAAAAGAGAACCCTCTTATTGCTTGTCCGAAATGAGCAGCTAACCATCCCCATCATAATAAAACCCACACGAATAAGTAAGCTAGCAACTTTCCAAGTCTTGACCTTCTTGTTAAAGTAGCACTTTTATCTTATCTACACTAACGGTTTAAATTACCTTACACATCAAAACATTTTAAATTGGTTATACAGTTGATGTTCCATGTTACCAAATTAATATTTCTTACCGATCTACATGTAGTTATAGTTTAATTTAACCCAACGGTATATTAAAGAATTATACTTTGCATAAGCACAAAATTATTAAGACTGCGTACGATAAACCCTTCTAATTCGGCATTTTCCCGGACTCCGCATATAGCGAGAGCTTAGTGCACCGCACTGCAATTTTATAAGCACAGAAGTTAAAACCTTTTTGTAATATCTCACTTCATTTATTAATAGATAGGGTCCGCCTAATCTTGTTTCGTATTTTAAAAAAATAGATAAATTATTTTCTACAAAAATTCTAGATTTGCTACCCTACTTTCCAAATTCGTTATAATGGAAAGAAATAATTCAACAAAAATTATGCTGTGAGAGGTAGATAATTGCACACATTAGTTTTACATATGCTAGTATTGTAAAAAAATCTGCTATATATAAAATAAATAAAGAATGATATCATTTTCTTAAATACTAGTTAAAAAATGCTCGATTGTGTATTTTTCTCTAATATAAAAATGTCAAATCCGGAATAGACATATCAAAAAGTGACACGCGATGTCTTGTGGTAGCCACGGGCCAATCATTTTGACTTTCATTGCAGCCCAAGAACATGCCATATTATTTGACCCCATAATATTCGTCTACTTGATTACTTCTTCTGGTTGATAATGTTTCACTTTTCAATATTATGCAATTTGGATATACAGATTCTTTCTTTATCATTTACTAGATTTTTATGCCAAACTTGCGTAGAATATAGAGATTGCTTAAAGACTAGAAACTCTTCTTGAATCAATTAATGGAAAGAGAATACTAAAAGAACAGATATAAAAGAATGAGGCTAAGATAAGGGGGAGAACAGATTACTACTATTTTAGTTATTTATATCTATTTCCTGTCTTCCTACCCGAGTTTTTTTTACAACAAAAGCCAATGAAGTGAATTATTTTAATATGAAAGCCCACAGAAAGAGTGTTCGGAAGAAAAGAAAAAAAGAGAGACAGAGTTAGTGAATTTTAGGCCAGATATTTTATGAATTTAAATTCTACAAATTAACGGTGTAAAATATTCACATTCAGGTTAGTTAAAAAAACAATTGCAAGTAGCTATATTTTATACCGCTGATTATTAATCTAGAATAAATGGTAATATGTTATACCTAGTAAATAATTTGTGTCTTACATAATTGACATAAGTTGTATGAGGATTCGTCTATATCTGACAAGTCAAACTTATGAACCAAAATGTTGAATTTTTGTCACAAATTCCATTTGACAAACAAAGACAACCCTCACGCAACTTGTCTAAGTTGTGTATGATACAAAATCTTGAATTTTTGTCACGAACTCCATTTGACAAATAAAGACAATCCTCATATAATTTTTCTTAGTTGTGTGATTGTACAAAGTAAAGTTTCTCCCTACCATGAGGTTTCAATAAGGAAAGTTGTCCCCTTTTTTTAATTGAGAGTGAGCTTGTTGAAGGATGATGAGCTAGCATGAGCTCACAATTAGTTTTAGTGAAATAGTCACACAGTTAGTCATTTGTAATTAGTATGTCAGTTAGGCTTAGATATTCTTTTATATATCACTGTACAGTTGATCGTCGTTCCAACTCCGTTCTACTATTAAGTAACAAGAGAGGGTCGCCGTAGCTTTTACCCGATTTTGGGTCGGAATCGATATCCATAGAGAGCTAGAATTGGAGTCGAGTATCTATTTAGGTTGAAATTGCGTATTTGTTCCAAATATCACTTCTATTCATTTTTTGTTTTTCTTTATATTCTACTGTGATCTAACTACAAATTATAATTGCAACTAAATTAAACTAAGAGTAAATTGCTACAAGTTGTATCTAATGGTTTAAAAGGCACTAGGGTAGTGACTTTCACCTAGGTGGCCAATTGACACCCACTTGCATCTAAGGCACGATTGACATGATTGGGGAATACGTTATAACCATTGCTCGATACTACCCACTCTACATCTCTCGGTAGAAAGAGTGATTTTGCCCAATTGACTTTCTCAAGACCAATTGGGTATGCATATTTGTCCAAGAACCTAGGGTTCAAGCCGGGTATTACTCTCTCGAGGTTTAACCCTTTAATTGGGACTATCAAATCTCTTGAGTCCATCCCAATTCCTTGTTGACTCAATTTTGGAGACTTACGCTCTCTTTCTCAAGAAGAGCCCAAGTCAACTTAGCACAAACGAGTGTATGCAACCACTAATTCATAAATTAAACCATAAAATTGACCCAAATAACAAACACTCATAGTCAATCTAACCTTAAATCACAACACCCATCAATTACCCACATTAGGGTTGATCCACAATCCTAGCTAATGGGTCTAGCTACTCAAGCTTGAAGAGAAAATCAGAGAAATAGATGAAGAGAAAATCAGAGAAATAGATGAAGAGAAAGACATATTAATTAATTACTAAAGTAAATACAAAAATTCAATGATTAAAACTAAGTAAAAGTGCCCAACATGGCTAAGAAAATTCTTCTCACGAGCGCAACTACTGTATTACAACGTCTGGTGCCCTAAAAATGGAAAAAGAATTTATTTATACTAAGCGAAAAAACTGGATAAAAATACCCGTGCGGGATCAGTGCGGACCGCACAAAATGGTATGCGGCCGCACTGTGCTCTTGACATGAAATCTTGACTCTCTGAACCCAGGATCCGCGGACCGTACAGAATGGACTGCGTCCGCGGAGGCTTCTAATGTGGTCCGCACAAAATGGATTGCGGACCGCACATGCTTCATCTTCTGAATTTGGCATCTCTCTGAACTTTGGTTCTGCGGACCGTACAGAATGGTAGTGCGGTCGTGGTGCCTTCAGTGCGGACCGCACAAAACCCTCTGCGGCCGCACTGCCTTGATGCCTGAAAATCCAACTCTCTAAATCTCCCTAGTGCGGACTGCACAAAGTGTAGTGCGGCTGCACTAGGCCTGTTTCTCCTGAGTTTTGTCTTGTCTTTGGTACTTGTGCAGGTTTCACTCCTTTAGAGCCGATCTTTGACATCTTGTCACTTTGTTGATCAAACCTGCAATCAAGCACAACTTATAAGACTTTTGGAACTATTTTGAATGAATTTATAATCAAAGCGAAAGTAAGAAGGAGCATAAAATGCATCAAAATCCCTAGTTATCAACTCCCCCAAACTTAAGCTTTTGCTTGTCCTCAAGCAAATAAAATAAAACCCACCCCTTAAGAAAAAAAATCCAAGAAATTTTTAGCTGTCCCAAAGCAACCTCAACTAGCATTAACAACATTTACTCTTTGAACAACCATGGATCAAGTGCGACACAAGAGCATCAAGAGTTGACTGAACACATCAAAGAACTCTTTCAATTACTTTGGTCATTGTGGAACCCAAATTCACACATCCTCAATTCTCCCTAAGCAAACCTCACCTTTAGAATAGTGGCACACAAAACGAGGTTAATGGGAATTCACTCATTTCTCTCAAGGAAAGGTCACAAGTCCAGCTCTAAGTACCATATGCTTGCCCCTTATATGAGTATCCACTAATGTAAGCTTCGTTCGATTCAAGATCATATAGGGCTTTTGTGGAGTCATTGTGAAGGCTTTTGGTTCAAGATAGGTCATGTTTTTGTTCAAGTGGGTTCCATCTTCCCTTAAGCACTTCTTTTGATTCATTTGACACAATTCACTTGACTCTTTGAATCATTTCACTTCTTTCGAAGGGGTTAGAGACACACATTGTCTCTCTTTCTTATGCATTTCAAACTTTTTTTTCCTTTTTCAACTTTCCACACCTTTCTTTATTTGCTTTTCTTGAATCCCTTTGTTGTCTTTTTCACCTTTTTCTCTTTTTGCTTTTCTTTCTTTTTCATTGTCTTTCCTTTTCTTCACTTTTATGGCTTTTTACCACTTTGTTGCAGTCCTCATCTCTCCCCCAAACTTATACTTTTGCCATGTGCTAAAGGAAAGATTTGGGCGTCAAGAGAAGGTATGTTTTAGAACGGGTATAGGCTTGTATCATGGTTCTTGAAAAAAAAAGGTCTAAGGCTCAAATGGACTGACTAGGGATCTATCATTGGTAGGCTATGAAATTGTTCAATTTATCATTTGGATCAAGGAGAGCCTATAATCACGTCTCAAGTCAAAATTCACTTAGGATTTCGCCTCAACAAACATTCAGGGCAAATTCTAGACCAATGGCTCGGGACTTGGACTCATAATTCAATTACTCACCACACATAAGGGATTACTAAAGACATCGAGTCGGAGGGCCACAACAACCTTAGATATGATTTGAGCACGCAATGGTCCCGAAAAACCACTTGATGATTATCGGTGAGTACAAGAGTATCAAGGTCACGACTTTCACCATCCTAAACACAACAATTTTATTTTTGACCATAAGATCAAAGGCAAATGTGCTAGGCCCAAGTGGAGCTTTGCTTGAGGTACCCTTAATTACAAACTACTAAAAACAAAAAGAAAAACAGACTCAAACCCTTAAGAAGGTTGTCACACCATCCATCATTGGGAAGATCCACCCGGTTCGCACAACACTCCACCTTTGAAAAGAACCATGGCATTAAGAAAACCAAAGGCTTATTGAAAACGTCCAAAATAAAACAAAAATCTACGAACATAAACAAGAATCTAAAAGCGAAAAATTTGCGAAAAATAGAATGAATATATACAAGAGGGGATTTGAATATACAATAGATGGGATGAATATATACAATGAAATGTATCTTTATATACATACCCAAAATAAAATGAAAATGCGATAAATGTAACTAAATATTAAATTATATATAGACCAAACATGAAAAATCAATAAAGTATAAAAATTTATCAATATATACAGTCATCCAAAATGTAGGGCTCACCCCCTCAAATGAAAGCTGGCATTGTCCCCAATGCCAACTAATCTAGAGGGTGTCTGTCTAAGATATAGAAAAAGGATATAGAGGACTCCCTAAGTCGTGTCTGTCTGCATCGGATCATGGGTGGTCCCTAGGTCCTCTATGTGCTCGGGAACCTCAGACTGGTTCCCGATGGCCTGCTCCTCAGCAACTGGAACCTGAACCTGGACCTCGACAGGCTGTGGAACTGGTACATCATGTGGCTAACTGGAGGAGGTCTCCGGTGGTTCCACCAACTGGATTATAGCATCATCTGCTCTAGGGATCATTCTCCTCCTCTTCGGAGGCCTCTGTGTCTGCTCTGGCTGTGGCTGAGCTGCTGGGACTGGGTCATCAAGCAAGAGGTCTAAAGGCAGCTGGTCTACCTTCAGTCTATCAACATCTGCCCGCAGCTCCTTTACGGACTCCTTGGAGGCCCGTGTCTTTCGCAACTTCTTATGCTCCTTAGCAAGCTCCTTCAAAGCCTTGCCGTGCGAATCAACTGCCTTGGCCAATGTATCTTGAGTGGTGAGGATTTTTTTCTAGTTCTCAAGAATCTCCTTGGGCACATCCTCAATAGACTGGGGCACCTATGGGGCTGGGAGAGCTGACTGAGCCTCTACAGTGGTGGTCAAGATAGACAACTTGGATGATGCTGTAGACATCCAGTTGTTGATACTGGCAAGAGCCTTGCTCAGTCGGTGGGTAGTAATAGGAAGGGCTTGGGAAGATGGAATCTCCGGGCCTACTGATATGTATGGATTAACAGGAATGGTTGTGGATGTGGATGGACCGGGAGGGATATCTGTGGAGGTGAAGGTAGGCTCAGCAGGAGCCACTACCATAACTGGTTCTTCAGATTGGCCGATTGAAGCAGTAGCTGTACCTTTGAAACTCTTGCTCATGGGGTTATCGTCCCCTTGTATGTTGTACCAGGAGAAGGGGGCCTTTGCTTTGACTCTGATGTCGTAGGTCTTCTTGTCCGCCTCCAAGTCCCGAAAGTACATAGTGAGGGTGCTAGGGAAAGGGTAGTTCCGGTCATGCTCTGCTCCCACTATCGAGATAATGCGGGACATCACATTCTCCACATTTATGGGGTATCCCGTCATAATCGAAGCAACCGATACAGCTCGATAGAGAGGAAGGGTCTGGTCATATGTAGTAGGATCCAACAAGCTGCAAACAAACGTCTCCCAACCCCTCACCTCAAAGTTTAAGGTCCTTCGCAATATTTTGACCCTAGCAGTAAACCAATCAAGAACGGTACCTAGGATTGCCAGGTACTGAGCTAACCATGGACGGACCTCCTCGCCCCTCTCCAACTTCTCCATGTACAAAGTTTCATCCTCCTCATTAAAGCCAAAGTATTTATTAAGGTATTTTCCTTCAAACAACACTGTCTTATTATGAACCTTGGTCACTTTGGAGCCCTTTTTGATGTGGGCTACATTGCAATAAAAATCCTTGACCATGTGTTTGTTGGCATCTACACACTTCTCCATAAAATATTCCCAGTCGACTCTAGTCCTAAATTGTCTTTGCACATTGGGGTTGAGGGGTAAAAAATCGTTATCAATGAAGCTCCTCTCCGGTATCAATTTTCTCACCGGCCACCACTCCCTAATTTTGTGGTATGCCACCTCAGTTACGAACCTATCTCGCCAAACCTCTGTCTTCCTCATTCTATCTACACCTCAACCCTTGGTTCACCTTATTTAGTTGACTTCTCATCTCCCTGTACCTCCTCCTCACCTCCGTTTGCACTCTCCCCAGATAATGAAGTTGTGGAGGAGGTGGAGTATTCACCATTTTCGGCTGCTGATCCCTTAGATGACTCAGTAGAAACATGCTCTGGTGCTTGGGCAGTGGGTGATGGTGGAGGAGTATCTTCTGTTAGTCTAAATCTCCCCGGCCAATCTTCAACATATTCTGGCACGGAGTCGGAGGAGATGTCCTGGGAGGGCACATACTCACTCCCCGACTGGTCACAGGCTCTATCAACAACTTTTATTGCCTTTCTCATCTTCTTTATGTTTTGTCGAGCATGGGGAGTAAGTTTGATCATTTTCTTGCCCTTGCCTCCCTGGGAGGATTCACCTCTCCCTGTTGTTTTGATCCCCTGCCTCTTTGCTTAACCATGTTCTGCAAGCATAATCATATAACATTATTAGTATCATTGAAGCAGTTAAAGGAGGCATTATAGAATAAGTTGCAGAACAGGCATGAGAATTGCAAACAGTTTCAGAAATTACCCAGTGCGGACCGCACAAAATGGAGTGCGGCCACATACTGACTAGTGCGGTCCGCACAAAATGGTAGTACAGTCCGCACATGGATGGGGTTCATACTACCCATCCTCTAAATCTAACCAGTGCGGCCCGCACAAAATGGTACTGTAGCCGCACTGGGCCAGTGCGGACTGCACAAAATATGGTGTGGCCGCACTGCCCAAGGTTCATCTTGATAGAAGATCATCAGTGCGGTCTGCACAAAGTGGTACTGCAGACCGCACAAGGGCACCGCAGACTGCACAGAAACGACCGCGGCCCGCACTGGGTGTGCAAAGTTGGCACTGAGTTAGGGTTCATCAGATTTTGCTTTTAAGGTCAAAATTTCCACCTAATTAGAGTCCCTAAATGTTTACCCAGTCCATTACACCAACTAAGTGTACAAGAATGTGAAACCTAATTATTCTAACCTAACAATTCAAGAAATTACGGGAGAATGAAGAAATAAAAGCTAAGAAAAATTAAAATTAACTAAAATTGACAAAATTAAACAAGTAAAAAAGGAAGATTAATGTACCAGATTGTGAGATGAATCGAATTAAAGCAATGCAAACAAGCAATTACGATCAAAGAAGAAGAGGAACAATGTTTATAGTCTCTGAGATTCAGTTTTGCGAAAAGGGTAAAAGGAGGTCCTCATGGTCTATTTATAGAAAAAACCCTGGGGCCCATTCTCACCTACCAGTGCGGAATGCACAAAATGGACCGCGGTCCGCACAAAATGGACTGCGGCCGCAGAGGCTTACCGTGGACTGCACAAAATGGATTGCGGCCGCGGTGGAAACTTCAGAGAGTTCAATTCTTCACCCTCTGACAGTGCGGTCCGCACAAAATGGTAGTGCGTTCGCACTACAAACTTTAGAGACTCTACATTTTTTCAATTATGTCCTGCACTGCATCAACTCAACACTGTAACATCTCACAACCAGTTAGATCAAAAATCAAGCCTACACTACAGTAAAATTCAAATAAAAACAAAAGGAAAAACACATAGGTTGCCTCCCAAGAAGCTCCTGATTTAATGTCGTGACATGACGCATGTTACCATACAATCATTTGAAATGAACCACAGACACCACATGGCTATCATCAAACTTCCCCAGATAGCGCTTCACTCTATGCCCATTTACTCTAGAAACTTCCCTACTTTGTTCTTCAAATCAAGATCACCAAACGGGGTCACACACACTACTTCAAATGGTCCGCTCCACTTTGATTTCAGCTTTCCTGGAAACAACCTCAGTCGAGAATTGAATAAGAGCACCAAATCTCCCACCTTGAATTCTTTCCCCCGAGTATATTTGTCATGAATGTATTTCATTTTATCCTTATACAGGGACGAACTAGAGTAGGCATGGAACCTAAATTCATCAAGCTTATTGAGTTGCTCCACCCGCAGATTAGCAGCTATATCCCAATCAAGATTCAACTTCTTCAAGGCCCACATGGCCTTATGCTCTAACTCTACTGGTAATGACATGCTTTCCTAAACACTAACAAGTCGGCGACATATCAATTGGTGTTTTGTAAGTGGTCCGGTAAGCGCATAGAGCATCATTTAACTTTTTAGACCAATCGCTCCTATTGGCATTGGCAGTTTTGGACAAAATGCTCTTGATATCCCTTTTAAACACTTCAACCTGTCCACTTGCTTGAGGATGATAAGGCATAGACACCTTGTGGTTGACACCATACTTAGAAAGTAAGGCATCAAAAGCTCTATTACAAAAATGCGATCCTCCATCACTAATAATTGCCCGAGGTGTACCAAACCTTGTGAAAATGCACTTTTTCAAAAATGCCACCACACTCCTAGCTTCATTGTTGGGTAAGGCCATGGCCTCAACCCATTTGATACATAATCAACCGCTACAAGAATGTAAGTGTTTCCATATGAGCTTACAAAAGGGCCCATAAAATCGATACCCCATACATCAAAGATATCAACTTCAAGAATGGTGTTTAAAGACATCTCATATTTTTTGGAAATCCTGCCCGCTCGTTGACATTGATCACACCTTCTTGCTAGTTCACTTGCATCTTTGAACAAGGTTGGCCAATGAAAACCACAACTCAGAACTTTTGAAGCCATCCTCGCCCCTCCATGATGGTTACCATAGGGGGAGGAATGACAAGCCTCTAGGATGCTAAATTTCTCCTTCTCCTGTACACACCTCTGGATCACTCCATCGGTGCAAATCTTGAACAAGTATGGCTCTTCCCAATAGAAGTCCAGACTATCCCGTTTGAGCCCTTTGGTTAGAAGAGAGCTCGCACGGGATGATGCCAGTCACAAGGAAATTAGCAATGTCCGCAAATCATGGCATATCACACATCGACACAAAAAGTAGTTGCTCATCGGGAAATGTATCATTGATCTCTAGGACATCACATGGCCTTCCTTCCTTTTCCAAGCGGGACAGATGATCCGCCACTTGGTTTTTACTACCTTTCCGATCCACAATTTCTAGATCAAATTCTTGGAGTAGTAGCACCCATCTCATCAACCTTGCCTTGGAGTCTTTCTTTGTCATCAAGTACCTAAGGGCGGTATGATCGGTGTGCATTATGACCTTAGACCCCATAAGATACGGCCAAAAATTTTCCATTGCAAAAACTATGGCCAACAACTCTTTCTCGGTAACCATATAGTTCCTTTGAGCCTCATTCATGGTCTTGCTTGCGTAGTATACCAGATGAAATATTTTATTAACCTTTTGACCCAAAATAACCCCAATCGCAACTTCACTTGCGTGGCATATGAGCTCGAAAGGTAAGCTCCAAAATGGTGCGGTAATGATAGGGGTAGTGGTCAACTTAAGCTTGAGAAGCTCAAATGCTTGCATACATCCCTCATCAAACAAAAACTTGGCATCTTTTTCTAGTATCTTGCACAAGGGGTTCACCACCTTCAAAAAATCCTTTATAAACCTCCGTTAAAACCTTGCGTGCCCAAGAAAACTCCTCACCCCTTTGACAAAAGTGGGGGGTGAAAGCCTTGAAATTACCTCTATCTTGGCCTTGTCAACTTCAATCCTATATTTTGAAATTTTGTGGCCTAACACTATGTCCTCTTCAACCATGAAGTGGCATTTTTTCCAATTAAGAATGAGATTTGTGACTTCATATCGAGACAAGACTCTATCCAAATTTCCAAAACACTCTTCAAATGAATCACCAACCACACTAAAATCATCCATAAAGACCTCCAAATTATCTTCCACCATATCGGTAAAAATAGCCATCATGCATCGTTGGAATGTCGTTGGAGCATTGCACAACCCGAACGGCATCCGAAAGAAAGCAAAGATGCCATATGGACAAGTAAAGGTGGTCTTCTCTTAGTCCTTCAGAGCGATTAAGATTTGATTATACCCCGAGTATCCATCCAAAAAGCAATAAAAGGCACGCCCCACAAGACGATCAAGCATTTGGTCAAGTAATGGCAAAGGGAAATGATCCTTGAGGGTCACCTTATTCAGTTTCCGTTAGTCCATGCATAACCCTCTATCCGGTAATGGTCCGAGTGGGAATAAGTTCATTGTTGTCATTTGTCACCACAATCGCCCCACCCTTCTTCGATACATATTGCACCGGAGAAGTCCATGAGCTATCGGATAAAGGGTACACAACCCCGACATCCAACCATCTTATCACTTCTTTCTTTACCACCTCTCGCATTGCCTCGTTAAATCTTATTTGATGCTCTATGGATGGTTTTGCATCATCTTCCAAAATGATTTTGTGAATGCAGAATGCGGGGGTTATTCCCCAAATGTTGGCCAATGTCCACCCAATTGCTTTATTCCTCCTTTTGAGAACTGCCAAAGTGGCATCTACCTGCAAGTTAGTAAGGCACGAGAAAAGAATAACGGGTAAAGTAGAATAAGGGCCCAATAACTCATACATGAGGTGTGGAGGCAATGTATTCAGATCCAACACTGGTGGTTCCTCTATTGATGGCTTAGTTGGAGGCGTCTTTCTATTTTCGAGGTCCAAGGATAGCCTTCTCGGCTCATAAGAATAGGACCCCATTCCATGCAAGGCATTTACGCACTCCACTCGGCCATCATCATCATCTACCTCTAGATTTAACAGCACGGCCTCTAAGGGGTCCTCGACATAAATCATAACACTTGTGTCATCCATGATCACATCTGTGACAATGTCCACAAATGAGCACACATTGGTGCTATTGGGTTGCTTTATAGATTTGCAAACATGGAAGACGACCTTCTCATCCCCCACTCGAAAAGTTATCTCACCCACTTCAACATCAACCAATGCCTTCCTCGTTGCAAGGAAAGGTCTCCCTAGAATAATTGCGACTTCAAAGTCCACTTCACAATCCAAAATGACAAAATCGGTCGGCAATATAAACTTGTCCACCCGGACAAGCACATCATCAATTATGCCCAAAGGTCGCTTCATCGATCGATCCGCCATTTGAAGTCTCATTGAGGTCGGCCTAGGTTGCCCAATTCCCAAAGTCTTGAAGACCGAATAAGGCATCAAATTTATGCTAGCCCCCAAATCATAAAGGGCCTTGGAAAAATCCGCATTTCCAATAGTGCAAGGGATAGTAAAAGCTCCGGGGTCTTCAAGTTTTGGGGCCATTGAATGTACGATAGCATTGACTTGATAAGTCATTTTTATTGTTTCACAATCCATCGACCGCTTCTTCGTCGCCAAATCCTTCATAAACTTGGCATATCCCGGCATTTTTTTAAGTGACTCCACCAAATGCACATTGATTGTAAGGCTTTTCATCATGTCAATGAACTTTTTGAATTGGTTGTCACTCTTTTGCTTTGCTAACCATTGAGGATAAGGAGGAGGTGTCCAAGGCAAAGGTGCCTTGTCTTTGGGCACCACCGGCTGGGGCATGTCAATCACGTGTTCCCTAGACGGGTTCACGACATCTTGAGTTTCCACCTCAGCCTCATTAATGTCAATCCTCACATTATTGTTCACCTCTTTCTCAACCACATCTTCAACTATCAAAGGTACATCATCTTCCCGCAACTCAACATCATCATCCACAACTTGCTTATCTTTCGAGGCATACATATCACTGTCTCTCCCACTTCTTGTTGTAACCGCCATCACATGATTGTTTCCACCCTTCGGGTTCACTACCGTATCACTTGGTAGAGCACCCTTATGGCGAGTATTCAACGATTGAGAGATTTGGCCTAATTGCACCTCCAAGTTCCGGATAAAGGTATTGTGGGAAGCTAATTAAGCATCAAAATCTTGGTTCTTCTTCATCATTTGTTCGAATATAATTTCTATTCTTCCCATATCATTACCCGAAGAACTAGATCCTTGAGATTGAAACAAAGGCTGATTGTTCGGTTGTTGGTACATCGGGGGACTTTGAAAGCCTTATCCTTTGTTGCCTTGGTTTCCATTGTTGTTCCACCCGCCTTGACAATTGTTGTTCCAGTTGTTGTTATTACCATTCCAATTCCCTTGGTTGCCCTGATTGTTGTTCCCCCAATTACCACCTTGGTTGTTGTTGTTCCAATTACCAACACCTTGTTGTTGATTGCCCCAATTCCCCTGGGGTCGCCATTGTTGGTTTGAAGAGTTGCCTCTATTGCCTTGATAGTTGTTGACATATTGTACCTCATCATTTTGGTCATTATAACAATCATTTGAATAACTACCACCATCATTATCATATTCCTTGAGCTTGTTGCCCTCTTTGCCTTCTCTTATTGACGAGCATATTTACACCTTCCATGGCATTGACTTGGCGAGAATTTTGGACTTTTTGCAACTGAGCCTTCGCCAATTGATTCATAGTAGTAGTAAGCTCAGCAATAGCTTGGCCATGATCGTGTAATTCCTTGTGCAAATGGATGACCATGAGTTCACCTTGGGGCACATTCACTCTACTTTGTCACACCGAAGAAGTGTCGGCCATCTCATCCAATATCTCACAAGCCTCAATGTAAGGAAGCTTCATAAAGTTGCCCCCGTCTAATTGGTTCACAATGCATTGATTTGTTGTGTTGATGCCCTGATAGAAGGTTTGTTGAATCATCACCTCAGTCATATCGTTATTTGGGCACTCTTTCACCATTGTTCTATACCGCTCTCAAATATCATGCAAAGGTTCCGTGGGCTCTTGCTTGAAGGCCAATATCTCATCTCGGAGTGCCGCTATATGCCCGGGTGAGAAAAATTTAGCAATAAACTTATCCGCTAACTCATCCCAAATTATGATGGAATGGTTAGGGAGTATCTCTAGCCAATCTAATGTTTTTCCCCGAAATGAGAATTGGAAAAGTTTCAACCTAAGAGCATCCTTGGACACATTCGTCTTCTTGCTCCCCCAACATATATCTACGAACCCTTTGAGATGTTTTTAGGTATTTTGATCCGTAGTGTCCGTGAAATACCCACGCTGCTCAAGTAAGGTCAACATCACATTAGTTATTTAAAAATTGCCCGCCCATATTCGGGGAGGGACAATAGCACTTGCATTGCCTTGGTTTGGTAGAACCCGAGGAACCGCTCTTGGAGGTGGCGGAGGAGGGTCTGGGACATTTTCATTAGCATTGTCCTGGCGGCCTCGTCGTTGTCCAGGAGGTAAAAGAGGCACCTCATCCTGTCATCAACCTCCTCCCCCGCAAGCATATTTCAAAGATGGTCATTAGCATTTAAAGCCATTTGGTACCTGAAGTATTCACACACACAAATTAGTAACAAAGAAGGAAAGAAGAACAATACACAAAACTAAATAAATAGATAGCCAAAACCGTTAGCTCCCCGGAAACGACGCCAAAAAGTGATCACCGTTCCAACTCCGCACTACTATTAAGTAGCAAGAGAGGGTCGCAATAGCTTTTACCCGATTTTGGGTTGGGATTAATATCCACAGAGAGCTATAATTGGAGTCGAGTATCTATTTAGGTTGGAATTGCGTATTTGTTCCAAATATCACTTCTATTCATTTTTGGTATTTCTCTATATTCTACGTGATCAAACTACAAATTATAATTGCAACTAGATTAAACTATGAGTAAATTGCTACAAGTTGTATCTAATGGTTTAAAAGGCACCAGGGCAGTGACTTTCACCTAGGTGGCCAATTGACAGGTACTTGCATCCAAGGCACGATTGACATGATTGGAGAATATGTTATAACCGTTGCTCGATACTACCCACTCTACACCTCTTGGTAGAAAGAGTGATTTTACCCTATTGACTTTCTAAAGACCAATTGGGTATGCATATTTGTCCAAGCAACTAGGGTTAAAGTCGGATATTACTCTCTCGAGGTTTAACCCTTTAATTGAGACTATCAAATCTCTTGAGTCCATCCCAATTTCTTATTGAGTCAATTTTGGAGACTTAGGCTCTCTTTCTCAAGAAGAGCCCAAGTCAACTTAGCACAAGCTGGTGTTTGCAACCACTAATTCATAAATTAAACTATAAAATTGACCCAAATAACAAATATCCATAGTCAATCTAACCTTAAATCACAACACCCATCAATTACCCACTCTAGAGTTGAGCCACAACCCTAGCTAATGGGTCTAGCTACTCATGTTTCAAGAGAAAATCAGAGAAATAGATGAAGAGAAAGACATATTAATTAATTATTAAAGTAAATACAAAAATTCAATGATTAAAACTAAGTAAAAGTGCCTAAAATGGCTAAGAAAAGTCTTCTCAGGAGCGCAGCTACTGTATTACAACGTCTGATGCCCTAAAAATGGAAAAAGAATCAATTTACACTAAGATAAAAAAATGGACAAAAATGCCCCTACGGGACGGGGTCAGTACGGACCGCATAAAATGGTGTGCGGCTGCACTTGGCTCTTGACTTGAAATCTTGACTCTCTGAACCCAGGCTCCGTGGACCGCACAGAATGGACTGCGACCGCGGAGGCTTCTAATGCGGTCCGCGCAGAATGGACTGCGGACCGTACGGGCTTCATCTTCTAAATTTGGCATCTCTCTAAACTTTGGTCCTCCGGACTGCACAGAATAGTAGTGCAGCTACGGTGCCTTCAGTGCGGACCGCATAAAACCTTCTGCGGTCGCACTGCCTTGATGCCTGAAAATCCAACTTTCTGAATCTCCCTAGTGCAGACCACACAAAGTGTAGTGCGGCCGCACTAGGCCTGTTTCTCCTAAGTTTTGTCTTGTCTTTGGTACTTGTGCAGGTTTCACTCCTTTTGAGCCGATATTTGACATCTTGTCACTTTGTTGATCAAACCTGTAATCAAGTACAACTTATGAGCCTTTTGGGACTATTTTTAATGAATTTATAATCAAAGCGTAAGCAAAAAGGAGTATAAAATGCATCAAAATCCCTAATTATCAACAGTGAAAATAATTCTTTACAGTTAATGAGAAAAGGAACATTTCCCAATTCCTCTATTTTCTCTCTCTACAACCTCTGCTACATTCCTCCATTGGAGAAGCTACTAGCTCTCTCAAAATGGTATCAGAGCCCTAATGAGCATTTTTCACGCAATTTTCTGCTTTGCAACTGAAAATCGATGTTCCTGTTTCTCAATTTCTTCTCAATTTCATCGATTCAACAATGGGGGACAAGAAAGTTGATCATGTTGAGAAAATCGATCATACACATCCTCTATTTGTGCACATATCAGACAATTTCGGCTCAATTTTGATCCCGATTTAGCTGACAAGTTCTGAAAATTATGGCCTTTGTCATCGAATGATGCGTATTGCACCCAAGCCAAATGAAAACTAGGGTTTGTGACCGGTGCTTGTAAGAAGGAATCATTCAAGGAGGCATTACATGAATACTGGAAAAACTTGTAATGCAATTGTACTCTCTTGGATAATTAATACCGTGTCTAAGGATCTAGTTAGTGGAATTGCATATGCATCGAATATGCATCTAGTTTGGGAAGAATTGCGAGAGCGTTTGGACAAGCTGAATCGAGTTTGCATTTTTCAGTTGCATCACAGAATTTCTACAATTTCTCAAGGGACTGACTTAGTTGCGACCTATTTCACTAAGCTGAGAGAACTTTGGGCTGAATATGATGCGTCAGTGCCTTCTCCAGTATGTGATTGCCCTAAGTCGAAGGACTATATTGTGCATTTGCAGCGACAAAAATTGCTTTAGTTCCTTAGTGTCTTGAATGAGTCTTATGACCAAGCGATACATCAAATTCTCATGAAAACCACAAAACCCACACTAAACGTCAACGAGGCAATTCAAGATCTCAACTAGTTGGTGGAAATTCCATTGCGGATGGAGAAGAGATCATTGCTCTTTGGAGTGCTTGATAAGTGGGTATTTTGACCACTTATTAGCACATTTAACTTTATTTTAGTCTAAAAGCATTGAATTGTATTCCTGAAACTGACGGAATATGCAAATTGAAGGAATGTTGGAAATTGGACTCCCGAGATGAAATCCGACTCAAAAAAGAGTAATCTAAACACAAGGCAATGAAAGACACATAAGCTTACAAAGTGCGGACCACAGAATTTCACCTGCGGCCACAAACAATGAAGAGAATCCCAACAGAATTTCTAGCAAACTGCGGACCGCACAGGAATTGCGCGGCCGCAAAAGACAAGCTTGAGATCAACTTCAGAGAGTGTGCTAATTCCCAAGTTCAAAGTCTCTCAGAATTGCGTACTTCACAAGAATTGTGCGGCTGCAAAAGAAGTGCCTTGCGGCCGCAAAAGTAGAGGTGCAGATCGCAGAAGACTAAGTTGCGGCCGCAGTGCTAAATTTGCGGACCACAGAAATGTTGCCTTGCAGACGCAGTTAAGAATTGTGCAGCCGTAGACCTCCACCTCCTGCAAGATGAAGAATTCTGCGAACCGCACATTGAATTATGTGGCCGCAGAACCTCCCGAAAGATATTTTTGTTCGAAATTGTCAGCCTTGTATAAATAGAAGAGTTTCACAAAATTAGGTCAAATTTTAAATATTTGAAGTGATGTAGTTGTTTCCCGTTGCTTCTTTAGGAAACTTTAGCTTATTTCGGTGATTTAACATTGAATTTCTCTATTTTAATCCTTCAATATGATTTTTATTATATTTTTTCTTCTTTGTTTTCTTCTACACCCAATATGAATAGCTAGATTTTTACTAGGGTTGTGACCTAAACCTTGTGTGTTGTGGGTGATTAATTTTATATTTTTTTTGTGAATGGTTGATTATTATTTAGCTTAGTTCATGCTTCCGTTATAGAATTAGTGGTTGCAAACAATAATTCATGCCTATTTGACTTAGTCTCTTCTTGAGAAAAAGGGACATAATCTAGGTTAACTTAGCTAACAAGGAATTTATTCAATTGAGATATTGATTAACCCAATTAAAGGGTTCAACCTAGAGATAGCAACAACCCGACTTGAGCTCTTATCAACTGTTTTGGTAGATACCTATTTGTACTTAAGAAATCCAAATTGGGTAGAATCACTCTCTGACCGAGAGGTATTTAGTGGGCAACGTAGTGTTGTGAGCTATAATATACCGCCGTCAATAAAACGAGCATAAATGTCTTTATCCCATTAGGCACACCTAGCATGGTCACAGCCCTAGGCCTTTCATATATTTGCAAAATACTCAAAAATAATCATCTTTAGTTTTATATCTTTAGATTTGCAATCATTAGATTAATTTTACAAGTAAAAATAAAAACCTAATTGTGGAAGTGCAATCTAGATACTTCATTTGCTTATTCCGGATATATACTCCTAACTCCCATCTTAGCTCACCGAGGATTCGATTTCGACTCTTTGTTGGGTTTTATTATTGTAAACGACTGTGTCATACCGCTTTAGAGGCGTGCATTTGGACGTGATTAGTGCTAAAGGAGGACAACAGAGGCCCTAGAAGAATTTCAATATTCAATGTGAGTTTTGAAAGATGAAGGGGCACAACAAAGAGAATTGGTATAAAATCATTGGCTACCCATCAGATTTCAAAAGAAGAAGGAAGGAAGGGACATCTGCTCATAATGCTTCTGCCTACAATGCACATAATTGTTCTGTCCCATTTGTATCACAGGTGCCTCAACACCAGCAGAGCACTACTTCTTCAAACACCTTTTTTGGGCAGGAAAATTATGGTTCACATACTGGTCCAAATGTATTTGGACAAACAGACTATGGTTCAAGTGCTAGAGCTACTGCTCTACCAGGTACAGTTTAGCCCCAAAAGATGCTATATGCAGGTGCCGGACCCATGACTTTTTCCCCTGATCAATACAATAAGCTATTGAAACTATTAAGCAAAGATGCTCTTAATGATATATCAACTAATGTAGCAGGTGTCATCAGTTCTTTTACTGCAAGTGATATGCAAGCAAGATCGATTGTCGACATAGGTTCAACTCACTATTTGGTTGCAGATTGTGAAATGTTGTATAAAGCCTATAAATAGATGAGTCAGTGAGTACACTTACCTTATGGTAGTAAGATACCAATAACACACATTGAACATTGTAGGCTAGTGCAGGGTGATATACAAAATGTGTTGTGTGTGCTAGACTTTAAGTATAAATTGTTGTCTGTCTCCAAGTTAACAAGAGAATTAAGGTGTTTTATAGTTTTCTATCCTGACTTTTGTCTGTTGCAAGACCTTCACACTAGGAAGGTGAGGAGGATTGGTAAGATGCATGATGGTCTATATTAATGGGATCACAAGGAGAAGGAGGATTCACTCCACACTTATTCTACAACTTTAAGCATGGAGGATAATGAGGAGCTATGGCACATGAGGCTTGGCCATGCTCCTAATAGAGTCTTGAAGCAAATGTCTCTAATAAGTTCTAGTAGTACGAATAATAATAGTTCATTTTCTGTATGTCATATAGCAAAGCAAACACGATTGTCATTCCCAGTTAGTAGCAGTTGAACCAGGAAACCTTTTGATCTGATTCATGGTGATGTATGGGGACAATATAAGGTTCCCACATATGATGGAAATAGGTTTTTTCTTACTTTGGTAGATAATTGTAGTAGAATGACTTGGTCGTTTCTCTTAAAGCTAAAGAGTGATGTTACTACTGTCCTTCAGAAGTTTATGTTGCTTGTACAAACTCAATTCAATAATAAAATCAAAATTTTTTGAAGTGATAATGGTACTGAGTTTTTCAATTCCCACTGTAGAAGCTTGTTTACTTCTGCAGCAATAGTGCACTAAATATCCTATGTACATACACCCCAACAAAATTGGGTGGTTGAACGAAAAAACAGATGTATCTTGGATGTAGCCAGAGCAATCAGATTTCAAGTAAGGTTTTGGGACTTATGTATCTCTTATGCAGTATACCTCATTAATGGATTCCTTTAGCAGTCTTGCAAGGGAAGTCTCCTTTTGAATTCTTTCATGGGAGAAAACTAGTGTGCAACATTTAAGGGTTGTGGGGAGTCTATGTTATGCCACTATCACAGGAGCCGAGGGTGACAAGTTTGGTTCTAAAGCTAAGAACGTAGTGCACATGGGGTACTCTAGTACTCAGAAAGGTTACATTTGTATAGTCTTCTTCATAGACATTTGTTTGTTAGTAGAGATGTTGTATTCAAGGAGGGAATCTTCCTTTTCAAGATTCAGCCCCCACATCACCCTATCTTCAACAGTTTCTTACCCTATAGAGAAGTCAAGTTCTACTTCCATTTCACAGCCAAATTCTGAGTCTATTGATATTTCAGAAGATCATTCAATTGAGGCTATTCTTACCTCTCCTTTGTTACCAAAGCATGCTTCTCACCAGCAACACCAACAACCTTCTCATGTTCCAGTTGATCACCAGCAGAATTCTCCTGCTCCAACTGAGCCTGAGCCTTTGCCCAGAAGACATGTAGGGTTTCTAAGCCCTCTGGTAGGCTTCATGACTTTATCCATGCTCCATTGGCTTCCCAAAGTTCTATTGCTTCATATCTTTACCCCATATCCAAGTACATGCCATACACCTCTTTATCAACAGCTTATTACAAATATATTTGCAATTATTCAAATATCAAAGAACCTAACAACTATGTTGAGGCTTTGAAGGATGTCAAGTGGGTCTTATCCATGCAGCAAAAGGTTCAAGCTCTAAGATACTTGAACACTGGTTGATCTTCCTTCTAGGAACAGGGCTATTGGGTTTAAATGGGTGTACAAGGTGAAGTAAAATTCCAAAGGGGAGGTGGAGAGGTATAAGGCTAGGCTTTTTGCAAAGGGATATACTCAACAAGAAGGCTTAGACTATCAGAAGAATTTCTCCCCTGTTGTTAAGATAGTGATAGTGAGAGTAGTTCTTTCCATGGTTTCCATGTATGGATGAAAGTTCAATGCATTCTTGCAAGGTAACCTAGTGGAAGATGTCTACATGGTCCAAGTACCAGGTTTTTCTAGCAAGGGGGAGCAACACAAAGTTAGTAAGTTCCAGAAATCACTATATGGCTTGAAGCAAGCTTTGAGGCAGTGGAACTTGAAATTATCTGAAGCCCTTTTTGCTTCAGGGTTCAGTCAAATCCACCATGATTATTCACTTTTCATCAAGAAGAGTGAAGGTCATATTGTCCTTATTCTGGTGTATGTTGATGATCTCCTCATCACTAGGTCCTCTGCTGCTCTCATTAAGGAATCCAAAGCTATGCTCAACCATCATTTCAAGATCAAGGATATGGGGAAGATGAAGTACTTCCTTGGCTTTGAAATAGCAAGAATTAAGGCTAGTATTACAGTTTGTCAGAGAAAATTCTCTCTAGACCTGATCATCGATCTTGGGTTGGCAGGTTCCAATCTTGTTAGTACACCACTAGAGATCAATGAAAGGCTCACCAACGTGGTATTTGACACTAGTGCTGCAGACAAACTTCACACAACTGATGAACTGCTGGAAGACCCTTCTAGTTATTAGAAGTTAGTGGGCAAATTATTGTATCTTACAATGACACGACCAGATATATCCCATGTAGTACAAAGTCTAAGTCAATTCATGCCTATGCCCAAGAAATCCCATATGGAGGTAGCCTTGAGAGTAGTAAGATATTTAAAGAATGCACCTGGCCGGGGAATTCTGCTATCCTCCAAGACTTCAGATGAGTTAACAGTATTTTGTGACACATATTGGGCTATTTGTCCAATGACCAAGAAGTCAGTGAGTGGTTTTGTAGTGAAAGTTGGGGATTCCTTGATTTCTTGGAAATCAAAGAAACAAAGCAATATATCCAGGAGTACGGCAGAAGCTGAATATAGAAGCATGTCCAGTGCATTAGCAAAGGTGGTCTGGTTGGTTGGTTTGTTTAAAGAGTTGGATTTGAAGTTGAAGTTGCAAATCAAATTGTTCTGTGACAGAAAAGCTGCCGTGCAGATTGCAGCCAATCCCATTTATCACGAAAGAACAAAATATATAGAAATCGACTGCCGTTTTATTCGGAAAAAAATACAAGAAAGGATGATTGAGATTGAACATGTAAGCACAAACCTACAATTGGCATATATATTGACAAAGGGACTTGGCCGCTGTCAGCATGAATTTTTGTTATCTAAGCTAGGAGTGTTCAACTTGTTCATACTACACAACTTGAGGGAGAGTGTTGAAGAATGACGAGGTGGCAATTAGTTTTAGTAAAATAGTCACAGTTTGTCATTTGTGATTAGTAAGTCGGTTAGGTTTAGATATTTTTTTATATATCAGTGTACAGTAAAAACGATACTTTATAGTTAAATGAAAAAAGGAACATATCCCAAATCCTCTATTCTCTCTCTACGACATGTGCTACATTCCTCCATTGGGGAAGCTCCTTTCTCTCAACAGAGCTTTTCTCTTTCCTCAATATTTACAGGCTCGCTGTTACCAAAAAGAATTTAATGAAAAATAAAGAAGAAAATTTGAGGGGAATGAGACAAGCTCACCAAAATGTGTACAAATCCACTCTTAAAAAGAGAAACAGAACAAAAATGAATAGTGAAATCAAATTCAGTGTCGAGTAGTCGCATTACTCCTACTGTATAGGCCAATGATAACACAAACCATTTATAGCTGTTCCAACTTGACCACTATAGTAACACCAAAATATTTTCTGTCCCTTCAAATTTATTTAGTAGTAGAAGAATATACGCATTAATGCCTTCATGACATTTCCCGTCGCAAATTGAACCACTAAATATCCCAACTTGTATTTATAAATACGTTCTTTCTTATTTTTTTTAATATATTTTTCATCAACATGATTGCACTTCAATGTTTTTTTTAAAGGAGAGTTACTCGTATTAGCGTTACCCTTACCTTTTCTTTTGCAATATTAAGATATATAGAGTTAAAAGACAGTGAAATCAACTTGTTTTTTTTAATTGAGAGGACGTATTTAATTTAGGGATTGTTAACATGTAGCCGGTCAGATTTACTATTTACTTTTCTAGCCGGTATGTATAGATTATTATATGTTAATTATATATCACTTTATATATATTATA
The DNA here is from genome assembly GCA_026770625.1 of Nicotiana glauca. Lineage (NCBI taxonomy): Eukaryota > Viridiplantae > Streptophyta > Magnoliopsida > Solanales > Solanaceae > Nicotiana > Nicotiana glauca. The sequence continues at coordinate 81,442 of MU777545.1, forward strand.
CATACACCGATTATTTTTAGTTTAAGAAATTAGGTGGGCAGTTATTTTGGGTTAAGAATTACTCTAAATACCCACTGATCCAATTACTTAAACTAAAAAAGCCGGTGAAAGTACAATATATGTATAATTTATATATTGTATGTGTATAATCAATATATAATCTATGTGTACGATATGCTGTTTGTGTAAACACTTAAAGTTGACACCATCTTTCATTTAGACACCTAAACTGAAAGTTGTTCATATTGAGTACTTATACTACACTAAACTTGTTCCAATTAGACACTTTTTGCTGAGTTGACACAGCTTTACCCAAAATAGGCGCGTGAAGAGCCCAAAAAATAGATTTTATCTTCATTTTTTTCTTTTTCTTTCTTCTTTTTCTTTTCTCTCCACCATTGTATCCCCTACTTTCACCATTGTTGTGGCTCCACCATTAATTTAGCTCGAAAGTTTGAACCAACAACCGTCTCAACTGATTGAAACCAAAGTAGGATCATATTCTTCATTTGAAGTCAAAACACTATTAATGGGGTCTTTAAGAAAGCTTGAAAGTTTAAAATGGATTACTTGATTTGATGAAAAATTGAGAAATTAATATTGGGGTTGTCTTCAAGTTTTGGTAGGGAATCTTTAGTTGAAGTTATAACAAATTTGGAGAAGATTTACTTGTAATTTTGGATTAAAATCGTGGTTGGAACAATAATAGACATAAAGATAGTGAAAAACACCATTAATGAGGTCTTTAAGAATGCTTGAAAGTTTAAAATAGGTTACTTGATTTGATAAAAAATTGAGAAATTAATATTGGGGTTATCTTCAAGTCTTTGTAGAGATTATTTAGTTGAAGTTATAAGAAATTTAGAAAAGTTTCTCTTAAAATTTTGGATTAAAATCGTGGTTGGAACAATAATAGACATAAAGATAGTGAAAAACATCAAGAACACCAATGTGCCCTTTTTTTCTTTTCTTTTGTTAATAATGTGTCATTTTCTGATTGGGTATAAATTCAAGTTTTTTTTTTCTTTTTGAGAATGTCATTTTCTGATTGGGTATATACTCATTTTTTATTGTCATTCGCCACGTCAATCGCGAGTGTATTGCACACACCTGGTAAGTTTGGCTAATTGTCAAAAAAGTGTCTAATTAGAACAAGTTTAGTGTAGTATAAGTGCTCAATAGGAACAATCTTCAGTTTAGATGTCTAAATGAAATATGGTGCCAACTTTAAGTGTCTCCCGATGTATTACGCCGTTCCCCTTTAATTTTGTATCATAAATAAATGAAAAAGGAAGTCCAATGATTCAGAAGCAACCAATTAGCAGAAAGGCTAAAAGTGAATGGCTATGTCTATTTTAGACCATTGAAGTTGAGGGGAAAAAGGCAAAGGAATAGTAAAGATAGAGACATAAAAAAAAGATAGCACTATCACATCTTAAGTAAGTTGAATTAATAAGTACAAATATAATTCTCATGTCAACATTATAGTTTTGTAGTATATAGCCTCTCGGGGTACTTCTCCAAGGGGTGACCATTCACATTGCATAAAGGGCACTTATGTTTTCCTCGTAGCATTAGCTTAATAAACCATACTTAGTACTATAATTATATTATTTTCTCTGTCCATTTATATAATGATGTTTGATTATGCACGGAGTTTAAGATTTAAAAAAAAAAATTTGAAACAACTAATAGACATTTATGTGATTAGGGGTGTACAAAGAAAACCGATAAACCGCACCAAACCGGTAATCCGAGTTAAACCGGAAAAAAAAACCCGATCATGGGTTGGTTTGACTTGGTTTGGTGTTGGAAAAAATAACCCGATCATAATTGGTTTGGTTTGGTTTTAACTAAAAAAAAGTCAAACCGAAACCAAACCAACCCGATATTACATTTATTCAATTTTTACAAATATTTTATACATATAAATATTTATTTTTAATACAATTCATAAATATTTCTTAAACTTTTTCACAGTTTTATCTTTAAACATATTGTTTCAAGTTTGGAATTAACATTCTTGAATGGTCCAATAAATTTTATAGTTCATAAAGGTAGTAATTCAAATAAACTTCACATCAATACTAATGCTAACTAAGAAAATTCAATTCAACACTAGAAATGACAATAGTGTGGATATCTATTTTTTAGTTTTGCATTGTTTATATTGAAAATGCATAACTTAGTTTATCTTTTTCTTTAGTGCTTAGTTGTGTAACTAATATACTTATAGTTGTACTTATTTAAGCATGACTTATATAGTACTTTTAGATTATGTTAATATTTATTATGGCTTATTACTTAGTAATATTTTCTTTATGGATTTTAGTATTTTTGTTATTGAATATTTTAGTACAATGTTATGACGCATCTCATATTATTGTATTATTTTCTTGAAAAATACATTATATAGTTGTATCCTTGTAGGATTAGAGAAGTATGTAGAGCACAAGTTATATATTTGTGCCATGAAGACTTATCGAGAAAAAAAACCCGAAAAACCCGAAAAACCCGAGATTGAAAAACCCGATTTCGTTGGTTTGGTTTGGTTTATAAATTTAAAAATCTGACACTATTGGTTTGGTTTGGTAATTAAAAAAATCCGAATCAACCCGGCCTATGTACACCCCTATATGTGATTATAAATTATCCCACTAAAGGTAAAATAATTTTTTTAATTATTATGTACTTTTTTTTGAATAAATTAAAAAGAAAAGTGTGTGACATCGAAATTTATTTTATTAAATGACAGAAAAATGCGGAGATTTTACATGTTAGAGTTGGAGCTCAAAATCTAAATATGAGCAGAAAAATCTCAACCATTCTTCGACGCCCTTTTAACGGTCTTTTGCAATATTTTCAATGACTTGTCTAGGCCAGATGTCGCTTCTTCTTTTACATCAGAAATAATTTCTCTTTTATTTTTAATTAATTTAATTATGGTATTTATCGTAATTTTACAATTTCTTCTGTATATGAAATGGCTCGAAACAAACAAGGATAAGATAAGATGCATTAGTGTTGGATGGAAGAGTTAAAGCTCATAAATCAGAAGAAGATAATTATATCTATTGCTGCTTCTTTCTTACGGTATTCTTATTCCATTTTCTTGTGTTTGTCCAACTTTCTACAAGTAATTTATTATTCTTACATAACTTAGTTGTCAACTTACAATATTCGATCACTGGGTTGCGTTAGCAAAAAATATACGTAACTATAATTACCAAATTCTCACCTTCTACCCTCCCCTCTCTCCCTTTATTTTAAACTACTTATTTTACCCTTTATTAATATTAAATTCATAACTAGAACAATGTCTATGACATGTTTCAGACTACACATTTAGAAGAAGAAAAAAAAACTTTTAATTTATTCATAGATTATTGCCCAAAAAAAAAAGAAGAAAATCTTTCTTAACTGCATGATCAATCAAACACCTTCGTATAAAATGTAGGGAACAAAAAGTAGTGAATTAATAGTGTTGAAAATATAGATTTTCATCCTATTTTCCAAAAGTTAAAACCATCTAAAATTTGGACGCAAGCATTGGAGCATAAAAAGTGCAAAATAACCCCTCGATTTTGAAAACACGCACAAGTAGAAATACTTTAATAAAAAATAAAATACAATCTTTTCTATAACAATTTTTTTTTTTTTTTTGCTAATATTAATTTTATAGCAAAATGATGCTACAGAAAATATATATTATAACATAATACAAAAAATTAGTTTTAAGAAAATTTGGCTATTATGATAAAATATTATCATAGAGGATGATTCACTACTAAAAAACGGCCCACTTCCGATCGAAATATTTCGATGGAAAAAAGTAGTCGGAAATTTCCGACGGAATTGGTCGGAAAATGCATAAAAATATTTTTTTTAATTTTTAATAATAATAACGACTAATATCCCGTCTATATCCATCGTAAATTTTGGCGAAAAATTCCGCGTCACTGTTAGCGACCAATTCGGTCGGAACCAATTAAAAAAATTTAAAAAAAATAATAAGTAGCGACCGATTCGGTCGGAATTTTTTAGTAAAACAAGGGTTGACTACTTTGATCAAATTTCCGATCAAATCGGTCGGAAAGTTTTTTTCAAAAATCCTCCAGCGACCATATTCTTCTCCTACCCCTCTATTCTTCCTTCTCTCTTCTCTCTCTCACTCAAACTTCCCCCCACCCAGATCTGCTGCAGCCATCAACTAGCAGGACTCGCCACCGTCGCCGCCTAGCTGCAGGTCCCTCGACGACCCTCCACTGACAGGTAAGTTTCCCTCACACTCCTTTGTTATTTAAAAAAAATACACTGATTTTATTTAATTTCTCCTAGTTTGGTTTGTAAAAATTGATTGGTGTTAGCTAAAGTAAATCTATGACTATTATTAGTAGTTAAATTAAAGTTATATGTTGGTAATTTAGAGTTATATGTTGGTAATTTAGGGTTATATGTTAAACTTATATGTTAAAGTTATATGTTGGTAATTTAGAGTCATATATTGCTAAATTAAATTCATATATTAAAGTTATATGTTGGTAAATTAAGTACTAATTTGGGAATAACATTACTAAGTTGAGGATAATTTTACTAAATAATTTTATTAACTAATTTGTAAAGTTGTTACATATATAGCAATTCATCTCATTTGATTATATTGGGGAGGGTACTAATTTTAAGAGAAGAAAGTATGAAGAATATTTTAAAACTCTTAGTGCTAGTTGACTACTTTTGATAATATGCCTTGCTCCTAACTTTTTTAATATCTTTTGACTTTCATGGAAATAAGCTCAATTGAAATCCATTATCAGTTTCATCCATTAAATAATTAAATTTTTGTTATAGATTAATCGATTTTTATTTTTGCATAATTGTTATTATAGATCCCAAATATTTGAATTTATTTGATGTTTATTAATTATGTATATGTTAACTTTAATGCAGATTTTTGCCATCCTTTCAGTCTACACATTTGGTTGTGGATTCTATGAAGCTATTTTATCATGAGCCGTGGAATTCTTAAGGACAAATAGCGCACAATACCAGAGAGCGAATGTGAAATCAATTTAGGCTAAAAGTTGATTACATTTATTTAAATAATTATCATTTTCATCTAATGTTACTTTTTTATATTGCAGACAAAGTATACATGGCATCCTCAATATCAAAATGAAACAAATAGTATTTTCGAGGTTCGATTAGTTTTGCAGCCCATAAACTAAGATTGGTAATTACTTATAAAAAATTTCTTGATTTTACATATAGAATTTTATGTTTGTAATGTCTAACCCATACTTTTTGTTATGAAGGAAAAGGAAAGAGGGCGAAATATGAGTCATGCTGAGGTCTTCGAGGAGACGTATAGGAAAAAGAAGAAGGATGGTACAAGAGAACGCTGGGTGGGGACGCGTGCGTAAGGATGGTACAAGAGAACACTAGGTGGGGACGCGTGCGTAAGACACATATGTATAATACTAACTTCATAATCATTTATGATTTATTAATATTAGTTTGTTTACATAATAGTTATGTTTTCATTTCAGGAAGATTATCATTAAAGGGTGAACGAATGGCAAAAAAACTCATCCTCCTTCAACTCAACCAATACGTCATAATATAACTTCATTGTGGGCAAAGTCAGCAGGTGGAGTAAACAAAGGCAGAATTTACGGACTTGGAGTAAATCGACCTACAGGTCATCCAAACCCACTCCTAGCCAATTCTTCTTATTCTCAAAATCAAGAACATATGGAAGATATGAGAAAGAAAATTCGTGCTTTGAAGAAATAATTGGACTCCCAATTCGAAACATTTGTTAAGGTGCAAAATTCATGAGAAAATATGGGCATAATCTATCTGATGATGAGGATGAATACACTGAATCAAATGTGTATTAGTTTATCGGATTTTTCGGATTGGTTCGATTTTGTCGGATTTTTTGGGTTTTCAGGTTTTTTTGTTACATGAATATTATTTCAATCTTACTATGTTAAAATTATAGATAAAGTTTTGTTATGTGAATATATGTTTAGTAATTATGAAAACAATTGACAAACATATGATCTATTAAAATATTCTAATGGGAGAATTTTTTTAGTAACACATGATAGTTATTTTCTTAGTCGTCTAACAGTATTTTTTTGTTAATTTACGCTTTCAGAGTTAATACATGAGAGGATCCCAAATATTTTTACATTTTCTAAAGAAAAATTACTATAAACTCTTAAAAATATAAATAAAATTTATATATTTATATGTCGGTTTAGTTCGATTTTTTTTACTCAATATCAAACTAAGTCAAACCAAAGCTAGTCGAGTGTTTTAATCGGTTTAGTTTGATTTTTCAATTTTGTGCGGTTTTCCGATTCGATTTGAATACCTCTAATTCCCAGTAAATTAATGACAAAAGTTGTTTGTCCAGGGACCAGAACATCTTCATTTAAGCAAAGCGGAAAGAACAATAATAATCAAATCTGAAACTGTAATATTAATTTTAGTAGTTGCTGCAAACAACATGAAATCACTCTTTATATTTCCATTTGTATTTTTTTTAGGGCTTAAACACGTTAAAATATCATGGTATAGCCAGTTTTCATATGGGTCAATGAAAAATAGCCAGCGTTTACCAAGTCAATGAAAAATAGCCACTATTTTGCTGCAATAGGGACCGGTCCAGTATAATATATGGGAGTTCTGGTGCATTTGTGTACGAACTCCAGCATATTATGCTGGACCGGTATACTTTGCTAACTCCTGTAAAATTTGCGGGAGACTGGAGCACTAGTACTCCAAACTCCAGTATATTGTACTGGACAATTATACTTGCTGGAACTCCCGTAAAATTTGCGGGAGTTCCAGCATAATTATGCTTGAACTCCCGTAAAATTTGCGGGCGTATTTTTTCGGATTTTGAATAGTGTTTTCGTTCAGATTTAAAGTGGCTAAATTTCAATAACTTTTGAAACTTGGCTATTTTTAAACGACCAGTGGTAAATCTGGCTATTTTTGAATTTCTCCCCTTAAACACCGAAGGGAGCCCTTCCAGAAATTCTCAACAGCCAAGGGCGAACCCGGCCCAGGCCGAAGAGAGGATTTGCAAATAGTTTTCAGCCAACAATAGACGCGCTTCGGTTAGAACCTCACTAGCTACGTCATTGCCCCAAGCGCAAAGATCTATTCCTCAAGAAACGTGCGCTGCCCTAGAAGTAGGGGTGGATCTAATGTATTATTCATGTGTTGGGAATAATTTAATAGCTTTTACTTAAGTCTTATATTTATATTAAGAAACTTATTAAATATATATAAATATTTATTTAAAAACTCAATAACTAAAATAACTTATGAGTTCGATAACAAGTTCAAAAACTATATATTTTAAATCTTAACTACACCCCTGCTACTTGAACAAATCCTATTTGAAATGGATGGGATGAGTTTATCAAATGCTCGACAAATATGCATGTTAGGACCGGAAAAATCACAGTTGTCACACGGAAGCTAGCAAAGCAAAATTTGAACGACGATAAATCTAATAACAAACGAGGAATATACCAAAAGAGACATATACATGTCCACGACAGAGAAGAGCAATCCACTATTTAAAAAGAGAGTACAGAATATCGAGAGACGACCAACCTCATGAAGAAGCAAACATGTACAAGTGACACACTAACACTTGTCCCGCAAAGTTCTCCTCATAAACATGATTCTCAAACCCCTTATGGATACATTGTGGATGCTACAGAATGAGGAAGACGGATCTTCAATTCATAAAACTCCAAACCTTTTCCTACAAGAAAAAGGACTAGTCAAATATGAGAGATTTATAATTTCCTTCTACAAAAAGGAAAACTCAATTACGGTAAATATGTTGCCCTTTCCTTCAACAGATAGGAAAACTAAAATATGGTAAGAAAATCTGGACAAACATCTAACGGTACAGTTGAAAATCTGGACAAATACCTAACAGTACAGTCTTTTGCTCAATATATGTAGGAGGTGTTGTCACAATGACTCTAGAAATTAATGCCATATATATAGTGCTACTAATTTCATATGCACTATCAATGGCTACTGCTGGTTACTATATGGAGATACATTTGAAAAGAAAAAAAAAAAAAGAACAAATGTCACTTAAGTATCAATGTCGGAGCTACACTCTTTTCCAACTACTTTTCTTTCCTTTAAGTCTTTCTTTCTCTCTTTTTCCAACTATATATAATTTGCAATTGTGCTTCCAAGTAGACAACTCTCTCTATTGGTCTCTTTTCAACATTATTCCATTTAATGAGGAGTATCGAATTATAAGACACTTAACTTTTGGTGTCAATTCAACCATTGCGATTTTATAATTTTTTTGAAATATAATTTCTATATTTAAATTTTAAAATTAATTTCATATTAGCTTCCGCTATATCAAGAATTTACCCAACTTTTTGTGATCAATAAAAAGAACTATAAGTTAATATAATTAATAATTTAAAATATTTAAAGAATTTTTTCTTTTAAATTGTCAACTTCCCGATAAAGTAATAATGTGGCATAAAGTGAAGCTTGAATAAAGTACGTAAAAAAAATCAATATTATAAGAAGTAAAGAAAAGAATGAATTTTTTTATTTTATTGACAAGACAAAATAATGAAGATGGAGAGAATAAATCTTCCTTAAAATGCCACCTTGGTATTAGTTGATTTGGCATGCCTATCTCACTTGCCTGCTAGGTTTATTGGGGTTCCTCAGTACATTTATTTTCTGGGTAAACAATTATTAATTCAGTAATTTTCAAGTGACAAAAATTAATTTAGTGATAATTTTATAGAAAAATCATAACTTGGATGATCTTAAAATAATAAAAATCAGTTTAGTGACCTTGGAAAAATTATAATTGTAATCAAATACTATCACGTTACAAATCATTACACTCTAGTATATTTTCAAAAAAATTAAAAATTGAAAAATAAATATCAGTTCTAAGAATAATGCTAAATATCTTTTCATGAGATTTGATGTATTCCCCCCCCCCCCTCTTTCCCCTCAAAAAAAGAAAAGAAAAGAGAGAGATAGAAGGTTTGAAGATTGAAAAGAAGTATGAAAGTGACTTAATGAATACTTAAAGAAAAATTCGAAAAAAAAAAAAAGATGTGTTGCTAAAAACTTTCGAACGTAAAATCTAGTCGATTATATGTGGAAAATCGCAGAGATAGGCATGGGCCCAAATGCTTGCACGCAAGGTTACAACAAAATTGACAGTTTCTCTCTATGTCCGTACATTACATTCTTATTTAATTGCCAGATTTAATGTGAAACCAAAATATGCTACCTTTCCTTGACCCCAAAATAATAGAGGCAGTCCATTCAATATTCGAAAATAAGAAATACTGACTCCTTCAAAATTGATTTTGAAATGCAATTTGTTCAACTTTAAGTTAGATTATACACAGGTTACTTTGTTTTAAAAGTATAAAAATTCATTCTCCCGGTGGTCCCAAATATTAATAAGTAGTTGTTTGCAATAAATTATATGTAATACAAAAATAAATTGCAATCACAATATAAATATGAAGAAACATAGTTTTATTGATAAAATGACGCGGGTACAATTTTGTTTGTTTCCTTGATTCTTCTCTCCTGATTATCTCCATGATTCGAGGGCTAGAACAGCGTGTTTCTCGAACGTAGGATGTTGCGGGCTTTCATGAATTTATTTGATATCCATGAGTATGTTGTGGATCTTCTTTAAGTATTTGATTGTCAAGAATATTCAGTCACTTCTTGATCTCTTTGAGATAGTTATGATCTTCATTTTTTGAGATGCTTCTTCAAGGGAATATGTATCCCTTTATATAGGTGTGAGTTAGGGTTTAGGGTAGAGTAACCTTCAAGAAACTCTTATAGACTCCGGTATCTTGAATTTAGGATTTAACTTGATCTTTTAAAATTTCGATGTCTTAAGTAGTTTTCGTAAATTATTTATTTAATTTAAAATATTTGACTTAAAAAAAAATCATTTGTTATTTTTTTCTAATATATTCTTACTTTTGCTTTTAAAATTGGAGGAGTAATAATCAAGTGAAATGCTTAAGAAGAAATAAAGAATACTACTCTTACGATTAAGATAAATAAAGATATATAGAACAAGAGGGGTAGTACTTCCATAAATCGTTTCGGAATTACTATAATTGCAAAATTTTCTTATTTGGAAACAACAGAAGAATGTGTTAGTTAAGAATCAGTCAAAGTTGGTCTATTTGATTTTTCGAAAACCTAATAGAAAAACCATATCGAGATAGAGAGGTAAAAAGAAAAAGCTTAGAATTAAAGCAGGTCATGCAGTGGGACCGTGGTATGGACAATCTAAGTGGGAAAGCATAAGAAGTTTGAGAATCTGATGTTATAATCAAAGTTGCCATATTCGACGGTTTTGACTAGGTAGATGTTTTATTACAAGATACTTCCACATTATCCATGCCATTTCCCCATATTCTTAGTTTTTTTTCCATTTATTGTTAGCCTTGTCATTCATTCATGACGTTTTTGGTTGGAGTAACAGAGAAAAAAACAAGAGAAAGTGATGTCTTAAACATTAGTATTAGAAAAGAAATGTGATCTTTTAAAAATTAATTAATTGTTTGTGTACTATAATAATTGCGAAACCTCAAACAAAATTCCTTCGCTCTTCACATCGTAACTGGTGTGCAAATGGCTTTTGCATAGAATGCGTTTTCTATATGTTATCGAAGAAACGTGTTCGTGTGAACCTTTAAGGGCTAGTTTGGTATGCAGATTAGATTATCTCAGATTTATAGTCCTAGGATTGTAAAATCTGGATTAACTTATCTTCCCTTGAACTAAGTTTCACATGATCCATCACCGTTAAAGGATTAATTTGGAGATTAATTGTGTGTCACCCATATGATTCGAGTATTTACGGTCACCGAAGCCCAAGGAGAGGCTGTGTATGCTTCCATGCTCGTCTCGCCAAACCATTGGCTCTGATACCACTTGTTGGGCTAAAAACGACCCAAAGATACTCTTAACATGGTGTGATATTATTCGCTTTGGGTCAAACTCGCACGATTTTCTGCAAAATGCCTCACACCAGCATCCAACTCTTTATAAGTAGAATTTTTTTTCCTTTCTACTTTCTATGTGGGACTTTGTTCACACATACCCAACAGTTTGAGATTAAATTTATACTACTATGTTTGGTTGACGATATAAATTTCTCCATTTATCTTGGGATAATTTATGTCGTCAATCAAATACAGTATAATTTAATCTCACACTTTATGATCTCACCTTATATTCCGGGTACCAAACAAGTCTAAGGGGTAATACCGGCTCAAGGGCCAAGCAGCTGAAGTGCGAGCTTTAGGCCCTTAAGTTTCTAAGGCCCCACTTTTTTAATTAATAGTAAAAAATAGGTTAATTTATGGTAATTATCTTAGAAAATATTTAATATTCATGGTAAAAAAGTATAACATTTATGGTGAGTGATGATTAATTTATATTCTAATGTTAATATTTTTTTCTTTCTCATTAAAAATCTTGTATTTTAAAATCTCCTTCGTCATCACTAAATTTTTTATTTTCTAAGAAACACGAACGAAAGGCATTGAATAAATTAAAATTGCATTTCTCGTTCTTTCACTATTTTTCAAGCATTACAGCAAAAAAAAAAAAAAAATTGATTTTGATATCAAATTATCAACATTTAGAATCATGTTCGATTATTCTAACTTGCCACTATCTTTTTCTTCAAATTTGAAATTTATTTGTGTATCTTTACCTATAGTAGTGTATTACTTTTCATTATTTTATCAAAGTTTTAATGTGTCAATTATAAATATGAATCATGTTACTTAATATGATGTTTTTTTAAATTTAAGGCCTCTTAATATTGGTTATAAGAAGGCCTCTTAATAAACTTTGGCTTTAGCCCCTGTTATTCTTGTGCCAAGGGGTGTAAATGACTATTTTTACCATAATCTAAATAGTGGTGTATAAGGGGGGTGTGGTGTATTGGGGGGGGGGGNAGAGACGCATAACTCTATATTTGAAGGGTTGATTTTCCTTAAATTATTTCCATTATAGAGTACTACAACACGATTTTGTAAAATATTAGTCTCTCCGGTTCACAATAAGTGATCAATTTGCTTTTAGTACGCTCATTAAGAAAATATTAAATTTTATACAAAAATACCTACTATGACTAAACTACCCCTAATTAAACATTTAATGTGAGGAGTAAGAAATTTTTTTAGGGATATGTACATAGGGGTTACTTTGTAAAAGTAAATTGAATTCTTTCTTGATTACATAACTGGATAATTATTTTAAACCAAAATAAAAAAGTAAATTGGTCACTTATTACCCGGAGAGAATAAAAAAAGAAGTATTAGCCGTCATTTTCATTGAACTTAAGAATAACTAGGAGCAATAAATATATAAATGCCTAGGCATTGGGATTGTAAGTTTGATCCCAGTCGCAAGAAAACTACTAAGTTTGTGGTCCAGCAGAAAATCCTAACTTACCGTAAACATTAGGGTTTCGTACAAATCCAAAACTGAAAAAACAATAAAGGTCCAAAGAAATTATGAAACATTCCGTACTTAAATGTTTGACATGCCTAAATTATGCCTCTAATTGTTGTTAATCTTACTTATTGGTGGAAAAAAACCATACTGGTGATTATATATTTTTTTCTAAAGGAAAAATTCTTTACATTATCATGGTATACTAATATTGACGGACGTAACTTTGCTAATCAAGGTGAAATGTGTAACTGATTAACATGTAAAAGAAGGAAAGGAAGCACAACTACTCATCATTCAAATCAATAAATATATATAAGTAATAAAAAAATTCTCTACTTAACAATGAACAATAAATGATGCAACAAAATAATAATAAATGACCCCACCCCCATCCCTCGTGTATCTCTGGGTCCCTCACAGAAAACCCTCAATAAATAGCGACTTGTGGAAACCTCATGAGCACCAGATCATTGAGTGTGTCTTTCGAACTTCAAAAAAGAAAATTTACAGCAATTCCTTTTTGATAATTCCAAGAGGAATTTGTAGCTATATTTAGCTTTGTTCTCTTTCCCAATTTCTTCATTTCTTCATAGTGTCGACATGGTGTGCCCAAACAGCAATCCAGTAGTACAACAAGTGTGTGAATTATATGAACAGATCTCGAGATTGGAGAACCTTAGCCCATCCAAAGATGTCAACATATTGTTCACAAAGCTTGTCCACACGTGCATGCCTCCTAATCCTATTGATGTCTCAAAACTCTGTCAAAAAATTCAAGAAATTAGGTCTCATCTCATCAAACTATGTGGTGAAGCTGAAGGTCTTTTAGAGAGTCACTATTCTAAAATTCTTGGCTCTTATGAAAACCCCCTTCACCATCTTGACATTTTTCCATATTTTGACAATTACATCAAACTTAGTTTGCTTGAATTCAATATCTTGACCAAGAATACTACAAAAACTCCAAACAAAATAGCATTTATTGGTTCAGGCCCTCTCCCTCTCACTTCTCTTGTTTTGGCTACTAAACATCTTACATCAACATACTTTCACAACTATGATATTAGTTCTGAGGCTAATTCCTTGGCATCTCGTCTCGTGGCATCCGATCCTGACTTGTCTGATCGGATGACTTTTTACACGACAGATGTCATGGATGTAACGTGTGCCCTGAAGGACTACGATGTAGTCTTCTTGGCCGCGTTAGTTGGTATGGATAAGGAAGAGAAAGTTAAGTTTGTCGATCATCTGGCTAAGTATATGGCTCCAGGGGCAACCCTGATGCTCAGGAGTGCACATGGTGCGCGCGCTTTTCTGTATCCTGTTCTTGATCCTCGTGATCTACGAGGATTCGAGGTGCTTTCGGTGTACCATCCAACGGATGAGGTGATTAATTCTGTGGTCATAGCTCGTAAGTTGCCATTGCCTTGTGTTCAACCACTTGATGGACTTGGATCCTATGTGTTACCTAGCAAATGTTCTTGTGCTGAAATTCATGCCTTCAATCCACTCAACAAGATGAACTTGATTGAGGAATTTGCATTGGAGGAGTAAAAAATTATCTATTGGAAGACTTGTTATTGCAGCTAGCATATGTTTTTAATTAATTAATGGTTTGATGATCTATGAGTTGATTATATTATGTCCTCAACTCATAGAGATTAAACCCTATATTTCTATTTTTAGTTATGAGTATTTAATTTCTTGCATCCCTAACTGTGTGATCCTCTAAGAGATCATTGTGTCCCATTTGTGTGTTCCTTTGTGTCAGCTTCAAGAAGAATAAGGCATGACCCTTTTGAGGCCTTTGTTTCACTTAGTAAAGGATATATATTGTATCATCTTATATACATTTATCTATATGAATGCAGCCATAAGTTGTTTTGTGCAAAAGCCCTTTGCAAATCTTATTGATTCCCTTCCCAATCTTGTTCTTCTCAATATAGTTTTCATTTTTTTTCCTAATACATTTGAGTAGGGGTGTACAAAGAAAACCGACAAACTGCACTAACCCGATAATCAGTGGCGGATCCAGAATTTTAAAGTCATGAGTGCTCGCCGATTAAAATTTCAAAAGAAAAGGAAAAAAGAGTTTTGTTGTGGGTGCTTACTCATATTCATCTAAATATTTGCATAATTACCTATGTAAATTGCTAAATATGTTCAAAAGTAATGGGTGCTTAAGCACCCATAACTGTGTATGTAGATCCGCCAGTGCCGATAATCCGAGTCAAACCGAGAAAAAAAATCCGGCTATGGTTTGGTTTGATTTGGTTTGGTGTGGGAAAAAAAACCCGACCACAATTGGTTTTGTTTGGTTTTAACTAAAGAAAGTCAAACCGAAACCAAACCAACCCGACATTACATATATAGAAATTTTAGATATATTTAATATATAAATATACTTATTGTGATGTAATTTATAAATATTTCTTAAAAAATTTCATAATTTTATCTTTTAAGATTGGACTTAGAACTTTTGAATGTTCCAATAAGTTTTATAGCTATTAACATTAGTAAACTAAATAATGCTAACAAAAGCCTAAACCAATATCAAATCAATACTAATGCTAACAAAAGACATTCAATTCAATACTATGAACGGGAATGTATTGAATATTTATATTTTGTTTTGCAATAATTTAGATAAAAATGCATAACATATTTTTATTTTTTCTTTATTAGCGTTTAGTCATGTGATTAACACTCCCTTATTAGTCTACTTATTTTATCATGACTTATTACTTTTAGATTATGTTTATTTTTATTATAGCTTTTTAATTAGCAATATTTATATTACATAATTTTATGTTGAATATTTTAGGATACTGCCATGACACTTTTCATATTTTGTATTATTTTCTTCGAAAATACTTTATATAGTTGTATCTTACTAGGATTAAAGAAATATTTTGAGCACAATTTATATGTTTTTTCTACGGAGATTTTACCCAAAAAAACCCGAAAAACTCGAAAACTCAAAAAAACCCGAGAAAAACCGAGAGTGAAAAATTCGAGTGTATTGGTTTGGTTTGATCTTTAGATTTAATAATCCGATACAAGTGGTTTGGTTTGGTAATTATAAAATCCAAATCAACCTGACCTACTACGTTTGAGGATTGGAAAGGGGAAGGGAGGAGAAAGATAAAGAATTGAACCCACACTCATATCAAGTAGTTCATGTTTTTTATTCAAACTCCTCCACCCCCACCACCCTGGAAGAAAAGAAACAAAAGGCAAACATATATTAAGCCAAGCGAGAAATTCCCAGTAATCACTTGTAAAGTAAAACTACAAATTTCGGGCAAAATCTTTTTCATTCACTTCCTTTAATTAAATACGGAGCAATGCGCATTTTCTTTTTATAACGGTGGTGTTCATATCTGTTTGTGAGTATCCTATATATTTGATCATGTCAGTTTGTTATAACGGTTGTGTGCACCTCGATTATTCTTCTATGAGTATCTTCCATCTTCCACAAACACAATTATTGATCAATTTGCTAACCAAGATTTTGGCAAATGGGATATGAAGGGTTAATTTCACAAATGGTCATATAACTATGCCATTTTTTCACTAAAATCATATAACTTTATTTTCTCACACAAAAGTCATATAACTATGACTTTTCTTCACTAAAGTCATGTAACTTTGTTTCTCACACAAATATCATATAACTATGAATTTATTTCACTAAAGTCATATAACTTTGTCTTTTCACACAAAAATCATATAATTATAATTTTTTAAAACCAAAATCATATAATTATATTTCTCACACAAAAATCATAAAACTTTTACTAACTCACACAAAAATCATAGTAATCGCAAAATATAATTTTTCACTAGTATTTTCTTATTTTATAGATTTTTAGTTTTTTTTTCAGCCTAATAAATAATAATCCAATTAAAATAGGAATGACTCAATTCGACCTAGCTCACCCAACCCAATACGCATCTATATAAATTAAAATAATATTAAAAGTGAATAGTAAATCCTTCGAAACATGATACTTTTATTTTTTCGAGATTTTTATTCAAATTTATAGCATTTTTATTTCAAGTGCTCTCTAACTATATTTTTTATTTCTTTATTTTTTTCTGTCAGAATCTCATGTATTCTGAATTGAATTTTTTATGGGGGAAGAATTCACTTTCAGTAAATAGGAGTGACCCAACTTTTAATTTATATAGATGCGTATTGGGTTGGGTGAGCTAGGTCGAGTTGAGTCATTCCTATTTTAATTGGATTATTATTTATTAGGCTAAAAATAAAAAAAAAACTAAAAATCTATAAAATAAGAAAATACTAGTGAAAAATTATATTTTGCGATTACTATGATTTTTGTGTGAGTTAGTAAAAGTTTTATGATTTTTGTGTGAGAAATATAATTATATGATTTTGGTTTTAAAAAATTATAATTATATGATTTTTGTGTGAAAAGACAAAGTTATATGACTTTAGTGAAATAAATTCATAGTTATATGATATTTGTGTGAGAAACAAAGTTACATGACTTTAGTGAAGAAAAGTCATAGTTATATGACTTTTGTGTGAGAAAAGAAAGTTATATGATTTTAGTGAAAAACTGTCATAGTTATATGACCATCTGTGAAATTAACCCGGGATATGAACCTCAACTGCCTTACCAATCAATTTGATATTCGACATCTTGGATTCATTTCAAGTTATATTTGCAGCGACTGGTTAATCTCTTAAAGCATAATTGAGCTTGATCACTAGCGTTTGTACATCTCAAAACACTTCTCAACCGGCGTTACAACTTACAAGAGTTCGGTTGTAACGACAACAAAAAAAAAAAAAAAAAAAGGAAAGAAAGTGAAACCTTGCACGGTTTTGATTTTATTATTATATGATGTCAAGGAAGAAATTTAGAAAAAACGGCCAATTGAATTTTCCACTTAATTACAGTCTAGAAAAAGCTTCTAACCGTTACTTCCAAAGTGATATCAGGTATTTTATCTTTTTCTTATTGCTTACATTCTTCTTTTAATTTTTGCATACTTTCTGTTATTTTCAGATGTTGAATGGACAAACGAATCTGATCACTTAACATATCATGAGTTGAGTGGAAGAGAAAGCTGAAGGGGCCATTTGAGGATAAAACCAAAAATAAAGAAAAAGGTGTAGTCAATACTACATTTATATCTTTCAACTCCATATATAAACTCCGATCCAGTCAATTCAAACAGTGCCTCTTGTTACATCTCTTGATTTTATGTTTGTCTTGAGGTGATGAGAAATTGATTTTATTTTGTCTATATATTTTCCTTCCATCACATCATAAAAAAGTTAACAAGTCAATATTTTTAGCTAAAAAAAATGTATTAACCATTTATCAATCAGACATACCATATCCACAAATTGGCATGTCATTTAGCTATAGGCATATATCATTCAGTCTATCATGGGGATATATTGATATTCCCTGCTCAATTATGTCTTGAAGGATGTAACATATATGTTTGTACTTTCGCTTCATTGTTATGCGGAGCCGAGATTTGAAGTTTATGAGTTCGGGATTTTAATCCTTTTAAATTACTGTGTTCTAAATTAATAACTTATACATATTCAATGAATTTTTAAAACAAATACATGGATTGGACCAAAACGACTGGATTCGGCCGAACCCGCACTCAATGAGCTAGCTCCACCCCAGGTTTTTCCTCTAGTTAAATAATGAATATTAAGATCTCGTGGGACAGCAATTTGAACAAATAATAATAACAATAATAACAACAATAATAATATCATAAATATTACTTCCTCTGTTTTAATTTAGATTACACACTTTCCTTATTAGTCAATTCCAGAAAGAATGTCACATTTCTACAATTGAAAGTAATTCAATTTAAAATTCTTCATTTTACCCTTAATGAGAAGGTTTTATAACCATACAAATATCATGGCCCTATAAAGTTTTTACCCTTTAAGTAGACCACAAGTTTCAAAAATCTTTTTTTTTTCCTTAAACTGCGTGCCAAGTCAAACTACCTCATGAGTTGATCCTTCACCTTCGATCCCATCAGACTTTATCAAGGTTGTTAAAAAAGGGTCTTACTCTACATTTTTGCAAGAAGCTGTTCTCACAGTTGAACCCGTAACCTTCTGATCACATGACAGTAACTTTACCAATCACGCCAAGTCTCTCCTTCAACTTTATCAAGGTTACTAATAAAAAAAATTAAATGTATCCTACTTCCATCATTTATTGCGAAGGAAGCTTCAATCTTCATAATACACACTAGAATTTTGATATGATATGATGCCCTAATATGCTTTTTAATTCACAGAAGATAACTCCCATTTCCCTAAAGTTGTAAAATTCAGCACATTTGACTTAACTGATGAAAGTAAAAATTTCCGTTGAGGCCCCCTTCCGCACCC
>MU777545.1:100418-118403 GCA_026770625.1 Nicotiana glauca
ATTACCATTTTAATTTGTTATGTATCCTGAAAACATTATTAGACTTATCCTAGGGTTGATTCAACGACAATTACTACAGTCCGACATATAGGAAATGGTAAGCTCCTTTAGGAACTTTATAGTTTCATATAGGTGATAACGAAATGAACGCAACTATGTTCACTATGTCTATTTCGATAAGACCTCTGGATTATAAGTGAGGGTGACTCGATAACTTTATTAAATTCTAATTAAATGGCACTTCCAAGTTGTTGAAATTTATAAAATAAAAATAAAAATTTAAAAAAAAATGAATTGGTTACGTTTGGACTTGAATTTCACTTGTAAAAATTTAATAGTCAAAGTTTCGTGAAACCATTATTATTCCTCAAATCAGTCTTTTCAGCATCAAAATTCAAGGTGAAGTTGAAATGATGAATCAGACTTAAAACAACACTTATTTGAATTTTAATTTTTCCTTGAAGTTAAAAAAATAGCTATTATTTTGAAAGTGCCTGTACAGTATCATTTTTGCCTAAAATAAAATATACTGTGATGATTCGACTTGGTATTTCAATTGAGAATTTCTCAAGAATCATCAAATAGGGACAAGCGGTTTAAGCAGATGAATTTAAAATACAGTGGATCGAATTCCGGGAGAAATTCAAAAATAGCCAGATTTATAAGTGGTCATTCAAAAATAGTTAAGTTTCAAAAGTAATCGAAATTTAGCCATTTTTCATGTAAAGATAAATCTGCCGAAAATACTGTCAATATACAGGAGTTCCAGTATTATATTCCGATCCAGCATAATATACTGTAACTGGAATTCCAGCATAATATGCTGGAAGTTCATACAAGGTATACCGATCTCCAGTATATGATGTTGGAACTTTCCGTATTGCAGCAAAATAGTGGCTATTTTTCAATGACTTTGCAAATGATAGTTATTTTTAAATGACCAATCTGGAAACTGGCTAGCCCGTGCTATTTTTAGTCGAATTCCTCCTTAACTATAGTTGGAAGGGGTGTATAAAGAAAACTGATAAACTGCACCAAACCGTTAATCTAAGTCCAACCGGAAAAAAAAAATCCAATCATGAGTTGATTTGATTTGGTTTGGTGTTGGAAAAAATAACCCGACCATAATTGGTTTGGTTTGGTTTGGTTTTAACTAAAAAAAGTCAAACCGAAACCAAACCAACCCGATATTACATTTATTCAATTTTTACATATATTTTATACATATAAATAATTATTTTTAATACAATTCATAAATATTTCTTAAACTTTTTCACAGTTTTATCTTTAAACATATTATTTCATGTTTGGAACTAACATTCTTGAATGGTCCAATAAATTTTATAGTTCATAAAGGTAGTAATTCAAATAAATTTCACATCAATATTAATGCTAACAAAGAAAATTCAATTCAACACTAGAAATAACAATAGTGTTGGATATCTATTTTTTAGTTTTGCATTGTTTATATTGAAAATGCACAACTTAGTTATGTAACTAATATACTTATAGTTGCACTTATTTTAGCATGACTTATATAGTACTTTTAGATTATGTTAATATTTATTATAGCTTATTACTTAGTAATATTTTCTTTATGGATTTTAGTATTTTTGTTATTGAATATTTTAGTACAATGCTATTACTCATCGCATATTATTGTATTATTTTCTTGAAAAATACATTATATAGTTGTATCCTTGTAGGACTAGAGAAACATATGGAGCACAAGTTATATATTGTGGTATGAAGACTTATCGAAAAAAAAAAACCCGAAAACCCGAAGAAAACCGAACAACCAGAGAAAACCCGAGATTGAAAACCCCGACTTCGTTAGTTTGGTTTGGTTTATAGATTTAAAAATCCGACACTATTGATTTGGTTTGGTAATTGAAAAATCCGAACCAACCCGACCTATGTATTCCCTTAATGGTTGAGAAGCCTTCTTAATGTTTTTTGGCTGAGGTTTCTAACGAAATGGTGCCAATGGAGGTTTAACTAATCAAGATTTCTTAATTATGTTAATATTTGCCTTTTAGCCTGCCACTTGCCAGTATATACATTTTTCTTGCAAAAGCAGCAACGTTATAGAAATATATACAAACGGTACATTTATTTAGCTAACTTTGAACAAACAAGTTTGTAAACTCTTCTTCATTTCGTTAGAAGTTATTACTATCTGCTTGTCTTAATATGATTTTAGGACATATTAAGAAAATTGAAAGGTGCACTACCTTCTAATAAGTGAATGTCCTTCTTTTGGCACTTGTATATGTCATAGTCTCATGGAGTCATGCTATAACAAATTTGTAATAGTAGTGGAATTCCATAATTGAATGTGTTGCTGTGTGCTTATAGAATCATACACTAACTATTTCTTGTAGAGTCATCAAAATGAACGGGCTCGGTATGGTAAAAATAGTACGGTCTAGCTAGTTTTCGGACTGATCATTTAAAAATAATAAGTGTTGATCAAGTCAATGAAAAATAGACATTATTTTGCTGCAACAGAGACCGGTCCAGCATAATATACTGGAGTTCGGTGCACCTGTGTATGAACTTCCAGCATATTATGCTGGAACTCCAACACACGAAAAGTTCCAGCATAATATACTAGAGATTCGAGCACTTGTGTATGAACTTCCAGCATATTATACTGGACCGATATACTTTGCTGGAACTCTAATATATTATGTTGGAGTTGTGGTGTACTTATGCTGGAACTCCATCATATTATGCTGGAGTTCCAACATAAGTATCCTGGAACTTCAGTATAATATGCTGTCATATTTTCCGGGTTTTGAATAGTGTTTTCGCTTAGATTTATCTTTACATGAAAAGTAGCTAAATTTTGATTACTTTTAAAACTAGACTATTTTTGAACGACCACTTGTAAATCTGGCTATTTTTTAATTTCTCCCCTGCTAATTGGGTGGAACTAGACTGACATCTCTCTAGCCCATTTAAAACTGGGGCTTTTCAACTAAGCCCAAATAAGTCATAGGCCTCATGGGTTGGACAATGGAAAACAATCGGAATAGCCAGATTTATAATTGCTAATTGAAAAATAGTTATAGTTTCAAAAGTAATCAAAATTTAGCCACTTTTTCATATAAAGATTAATATAGACCGAACAAAAATAATCTTAAAAATTCGGAAAATTCCAGCATAATATGCTGGAGTTTGAATTTTTTAAATATAGACTCCAGTATAATATGCTGAAGTTCCTAACATAATATGCGGGAAACTTAAATAGAGGAGCTCCATAGTCCAACATATTATGCTGAAACTTTCCTTGTTTCAACAAAACAGTAGCAACGTTTCAATTACTTTGCAAATGCTGGCTATTTTTCAACTACCAATCCGAAAACTAGCTAGATTATGCTATTTTCACAAGAAAAACAAGCAAACACTCGAGCACATTAACAAAGTGTCCCGCCGTCACTTGATTGTGCGTAATAGTCCCTCCGTTCCAATTTATGTGAACCTGTTTGATTGGGCACGGAGTTTAAGAAAAAATGAAGACTTTTGAAATTTGTGATTTTAAAAAACTTAAAAAGGACTCAATATTTGTGTAGTTATAAAAGCTTCTCATTAAAGGTAGAATTGTAAGTTTAAGCTAAATTGTTATCAAATTTAGAAAAGGGTAATTCTTTTTGGAACGCACTAACAAAGAAATATGTTCACATTAAACTGGAACGGAGGAAGTAGTTGATATCCTTACTGTTGTGTTGAGCGGCTTTTGGTCTAGTACTTTTTAGAATCCTATTTCCTAATACCTTATCTCGTAATTTGCAAAGATAGTTTGATACAACCACAACGCTTTACCAGGACACTGCCATTCTCCATTAATCACACTCCGAAATCTGAAACTAATTCTTGCTGGGGCAGTGGTGAATCTGCATAGCATACTGACTCAACAATTGTAAATCAGTCTCTACAATCATTTTTCTGTTCCACAATCCCATGCCACGTGAAGACACACTCTAATAACCCAAAGTTTACATTAATTAACTGACCATTGCCCGCATCTCTAACACCTAGTCCCAGGGAGTTTCATCACTTTTGATAACATCCCAAATTGCAGTAGATCTGGCTATATTAGCACCGATCTTTGAACTTGCGCCACTATTCAGCTACAACCGGCCCGGCAGCCCCTATACGACAACCAGGATATAAAATTTGGGAGTCAAACAAATATAGCTGAAACTGGAGAGCATTGGTTACACGTCCAGCAAATGAGACAGGCAAAAGGGTGTTATATTTCTTTTCTTTTAGAGATAGAGTTGCTCCCTCCCCTAATACCCAGACAGAAGATACAAACTCGGGATCCCATTGCCGGATACTATCAAAAGCAACATCGTTTTAATATGCAACTGACTTAAGTGAAACATGAAAGACGCAGTGAAAAGAAATCAGAACATCTTCTCCCAGACTATCCACTAGCAAAGACAAAATCGCCCAATACATGCATGGCATCCTAATGATAGAACCACACGTCTCACACCTAAATGACAAATATTGCACAAGATAGCAAAAAATGAAGACACTAAGTAAATGATGAATTTGCGGACTGAAGGAGAACCTATGCAGTGCATCCCCGAGATGATCATATTGGACTTATATCAGAAGCTTTTTCAAGGTTCAGTTTACTTGCTTCCTTTCCCAAATCCCAACAAACGTTTTCATCTTTCGACTTCCTTTCCCCTGAATTAACTCTTGGACAAGCAAGATGATATCAGAAGTGTTACCCCCCCCCCCCCCTTTCAAGGGATAAAACAACCCTAAAAGCGACTCAAACAATTTTAACACGAGTTTTATTATGTAGCAATTACGTAAGTATGACAACTCTTCATATATATATATATAGAGAGAGAGTATATAAAAGTGAATTACGGTGAATTGAAAGCAAAAACACTCATTTGCTTTTATTTTTATTTTTTATCTAGCTTATGGAAGTGTCAAACTGAAGCAAACATGAAAAACTGGTTGGGCATAAAATGGTTCAAGAAAACTACTCATGCTTTTTGTTGAGCATAGTGAACATACAGAGACCAAGTTTCGCTCATGCTTTTTAAACAGCAGGTCTCAATAATTGAAAAGCGGAACAACATATATGCCCTAATGCATGAATTTCAATAAGGATAATTAGAGAATTCTGCTAATGTGTAGCCATACACACAGCTACCCCCTCTGCAATTCATATAACTTCGCACAAGAGCTACAGATGACATTTCAATGTAACAAGCAAAATAGAAATACAGTGACTATGCTTAGAAGGATCTGAGAGCAAAATCATGAGCACAAGCGAGAACAAGACTATAATACCGCTTCACCGAGTCTCCCAATCCTTCAATTTCTTACCCTTAGGCTTCGCGATAGGAGCATTAACAGCAGCCATTTTCGCATTGTACTTGGCCCGAAGAGTGTCATTGTATGTCCACCTGCGCAAAAAGCAATTATCAATTAATAAGTGCAAATATTGTTACCAGAGTCATACATAGATAAAGCTGGACACCGAACAAGAAAGCATAAACAATACAATACATTGAAGTTTTTGAAACAATTTGCATATCTTCCCTTTCCAACTTAGTGTCCAAAAGGGGGACATTCAACTAAGAAATATACACACACGCATCACCTAACTGAGATAGTGAAAAGTCAAATAAGAGTAGTCCTCCTATTAGCCAGCAAGTAAGAGCATTCAATTGGCTAAGGCAAAAGAGTAGGTATGATTTCATCACAGCAGAATAAGCAGTCTTAGTATAGGCAGAGACTAGCAGGGCTAGATGGGAAGTCTTCAATGAAAACCGGCGTCTTGGTCAAATGACAAATATTAATATACTTCCTCTCAGTTCAAGCATGCCCCCCAAGCCAGACGTCAAATGGAGGGGACCCGGATGCTAGGCATTTTCTTTCTTCTGGCCTTCGCTGAAATTCAGATGCTCTAAGCTAATATGCTAGTATATTATAGGCTCTAAAGGCATTACTCGACAGAAAAGAGTACTTTTATTTACTTCATCATAAGGTAGTAATTTTACTAATATGAAGAAAAAAAAATGCTTATATTTTGGGGAATTCCCTTTCCAAAATTGAACTTACTAAACAGGAAGCAAAATAATGTGTACCATTATCTGGCTAATGTAATAAACTCCTAAGTTTCTCCTGAATGACTTTGATAAGCAAATCTGTTTTCTCCTATGTATGACATTTTTAAGTATTTCATTTTAGTACATGACTAGTCATGCAGGTAATTCTGTAGGGAATTTGAAGGTAAAACTGAGAAAGCCTCTAAAGTTCATCCACACTCTCACTCCCACACCTCTAAACTCATTTCGAGGCCCAAACTCTGAACTCCCAGTCACACAACGTTCCTCTGCTGAGGCTTTTGTTTCTTTTCCTACCTGCCGACAGATATATTAACATGACAAAAGCATCCCAACCATCAAAACAGAATGCAAGAGCATTTTCAAAGGAACAGAGAGAAAAAAATGCACCTGTCGCTGATAATTAAGAAAAGATCAACCACTTCGATAGCAACATGACTCCAAATAGGAAGTCTAAATTTTCAAGGCCCCAACAATTTTAAATCGATCTATTTTCTGTACTTGATGGCTTCAATGCTAGAAGTACCACTCATACAAGAAACATCTGAGTAGACAATTGAATTCTTCCTATTCATTCCCTGAAATGCACTTTTAAAAAGAAAATTCTCCTTTGTAATCCTCTCTCAGCCACCACAATTTGTATCACACTAAATCCCCCCAGAATCTGATACACATAAGACAAACCTCTCTACACCCTGAGATGCGCATCACTCTCTCTCAAGACCTTTGGCTAGTTAGAATTTAATACTTTACTTGCCAGGGTAATACTTAAGAAATTCAACCAAGAGAATAACAGAAAGAGAAGGTCATCAATCTAGCTTGCAGGAATCCATCAGCATATAAGACAAGGCCCATGGGCTCATCTCAACCATCCTCCCCTGTCCCCACCCAGTAAAAAGAGAAAAAGAAAAAGTACAGAAAGAGAGAGGGAGCAGCTGTCATCAGTTGTAAGAGACACTCCAACTTGATGCATACAAGTCGTCCACTTCATAGAGGACCAGCTAAGACTCCTGATACTAAGTTCACAGATTTAGAGCTGTTATTCTCCTAATAGTTCGCAACCCTGAAACATCTGAAGTATGATTAAATATACATTGATTATGTACTTCAATTTTGTCCTTTGCTTTAATATACACTAAATCCAATTCGATATACCAACAATTGAAAGGTATTACCAGTTTCAAGAAAATTCAACATGCTAACAAATACAAACTGTGACATCCCTTCAACCAAAGTAAAAGAGCAGCTATGTTGTTCAAAGCCTGTGAAAGTTACTATTCCGTTGCACTGAGACCAATAAATCAAATGCTAATGTGAAACAAACAACTGGACACAATGAAGCATGGATTATTTAGAAATGCTAATCCAGCTGATTTAACAGATTGATTGAAAGATGAGCTGGTAATATAGAAGGTTTATGGTACTTACGGGTTGTTCCAATCAGTTGTATCCTCATTGACAAGATGTGTCCATTTTGTCCTTCCACTACGACCAAAGTGTTTAACCTGCATGACTTTTGGTAGTATGGACTTATCCAACTTATCCTCCCCTGTTGGTGCAGAGAAATCACGGTGGTAGATATTATCAGCAACAGAAGTTCCAGCGGTGTCATCAGGATCTGACTGGAAGAAAGCACCCTTGTGGTAGTATTTCTGCATAAACTTCCACTTCTGCTTGGGTGGTGGGGCAGGTTTCGGGTTTCTCCTCTCCCACTCCTTCCTCTCTTCTTCCGTCATGTTTCTTACCCTCTCTATTTCTTCCCTTTCCTTCCGACTAGACTCCCTGTCGTCCCTCTCCCTCTTGATCCTAGCAATTTCTCTGGACTTCCAAGCTTCATATTCTTCAGCCTCATTCACCTCATCATCAGTATCTACATCAGCAATATTAGCTTCCAGCTCCAAATTTTTCTGAATTATTTCTTCCTCGCGTATCTTCTCAACAACTATTTGCTTTGTTTCAACTTTTCTCTCCTCTAACCTCTTCTTCACTAACTCCTCGAGAGCTCGTTCCTCTGCCTCACGCTTCTCACGCTCATCTATGGTGTCTCTCTCAGATTTTGGAACAAAAACTGGTTTCACCATTGCTATCCCTGTTGTTTCTTCCTCTGATTCTGTCTCATATTCTGACTCTTCTTCCTCCTCTTCCTCTGCCTCCTCTTCTTCTTCCTCTGGCAGAGCTTCTTCCTGTTGCCTCTGAAGATTCTTTTCCTTGATTCTCCTCCTCCTTTCGTCCAATGCATCTTCATCATCCTCCTCAAATTCCATTCTTTCCAGTCTTCTATTTTCCTCTTCTATGGTTGAAACAATCTCTGCTTGCCGGATGCGTCGATGATCCGCTCTGATTTCCTCACGATTATCAACTCTACTCTCTGCCAGTCGACGCAGCCTTGCATCATCCTTTCTTGCAATGTCAGAACTGCCCTGGCTAGGAAAGGCTTTCTCAAGCGCTGCTTCCCTGGTCATCCTAAGATCCTCATCTTTTTCCGCTTCATCTGCCCACTCAGGCGCTTTACCAGGCCAGTATCTTTTCACTTTTGTTTGGCCAATTTTACCCCTGAGCTTTTCCCTAATTGCGATAATTGTGTCACTTACACCAGCTGTTACAGACATTTTTACAACAAAAAGAAGCCCCTTGAAGAAAGTGGTATGTTAACTAAGTAGTGGATGCTTAAGCTGCTTCAAGCCTCCGAACGCAATGATATAATCTCCCTGATACGAAGGAAAAAAGGATAATAAATTAGATGAGATTACATGCGTGTGTGTGTATAATATCTTCTTCTGACCACTGCTACACAATTTCAAAAACAACCACATCACAACCAATGCATATCTGCATTAACTAATCAAGGAGAGTGCCTGGCAGAAGTTATACTTGTCAAAAAAAAAAATTGAGAGGGGTAATAGCTTAGGGTTAAACTAACGCTGAGAAGACCTTGCAACCATGAAAGTAAAGGCCTTAGTAGGGCAGTGAAGCTGGTAAAAACATTTTTTAAAACCTTAGTTCTTGTCCTCTTGAATATAAAACCCTAGTCCTTCTTTCCACAAAGGAACCCTAAAACCAATTACGAGACAAATACTAAAATCACCAACTCAAAACAAACTTAAATTACAGGAATTGAAGAATTTTTATAAGAAAAATCCAGTCATATATACACAAGATATATTTGTTCACGAACAGCTCATCACTCTAGACAATAACCACACTATGCTTCAACGAATTCAAGCATTAATAAAGAGCAGACGTATTAAGAAGGGGAAAAATCATTAAGCGAATCAGAAACTCACCTTAGACTCAAAACGGGTGATGAACTAGCCGGAGATTCGCGTTAAGAATCGGCTCGCTCGATAATGGCGGTCTTCGACCAGAGGAACACTCCGAATCGTAAAAGTAAAATTTTACACCTTCTGCCTTATTTATATTTTATACCCAGGTAAATCACTTAACCTTAAAAAACAAATTAAAAACTTAACCCTTTAAAAAATGCACCTTTATTTTTCTTTCTAATTTCTAATTTCTAATATAAAGATACCCTTATTTTGGGTGAAAATCATTTACACATTGCAATTTTACTTTAAAAATCAAAGTCCCCCTAAATATTGAACATCATTCTCCTCCTTAACACCTATTTTACCCTTAGATATCAACCTTTTTCTTTTCTTCTGTTTACTTTTTAAAATCAAGAGATTTTCCTTTTATTTTTTAAAATTTATATAATAAAAGTACTCGTAGAAAGAAGAAAAACTATTTCTGAGACGAAAAGAAGAGTGAGAAATAGTAATTAAGTAATATGCTCTATACTGAAATAAACAAGCAGAGTAAAAATAATTTAATTTTATTTATAACAATCGAAGATCTAATATATATATTGATGAAGTGACAATAAAAGTGAGTAAAAATTTTATAAATATATTTCAATGCAAGTAATACAAAATAATTAATAAAAATAGAGATAAATTTATAACAGAATATGGGTTTTGATCGTCATTAATGTTTGACAATAAAATATAGATCTTGGTTCAACCAATTAGATTTATATGAAGAAAAATTAATCTTTGTTAAAATTAATATCCAAAAGATAAAGTTATTGGTGTCAAGGCAAAACGACTAGTATATTTTGTCTAGATGGCAAATGAATATGCGTAATGATAACAATACTCAATGATCCAAAAAGATGGAGTATGGTATTAAATAATAATAATCAACAATAAATGACACATTTAAGCACATAAAATGTGTAAACCACCCGAAAAGGGGTGAGACAAGTGGATATTCTTTTTCACTGAGATGAATGATTGATAAGCCCTTGAATACTTAGGTTGTTCTTGGATCCGGTGGAAATGCTAGAGAATCTTAGTAAAAAGGTCGTTTTTGTATACTTGTAATAGGACCAGATTCTCTCTATAAAGTCAAAGTATGTCTTCTTGCTAATGAATATCCCATGTTCCTTATAATTATGTCTCTTTCTATATATAGGAAACATGTTCCTAGAAACCCTAATAGTACATGTGCAAAGAATATCCACTAGAATATTCTCCTTTATGTTTTATCTTAGAACTAGCCGTTATAACTCTATCTGAGGTGCTCGACCTCGACCTCGACCTTGAGTTATGGTGACTCCTCGACCGTATCCTTCATCGCTTCAAGGCTACTTTACCCCAAGGTCGGTCTCTACGGGGACATCACTGATAGCGCGTGACAATCGATGAAGGTTGTAATAGCACTAACGTGGCTTGCCCACATTAAAGATATTTTTTTGCTCATATAGTTAGTCCCTCTACTCATTGAGGTCGTTCTCGTGGGTGAGATCGATGAGTGGACAGTGTCGTTTATTATCGAGCTTTACCAAGCTACTACAGGTCGTGGTGGTCTCGCAATGTGGCTTTCTAAGGGCCACAATTTTGAATTCTTTGAATTTTCTCGGAAAGTTTGTTGGAGCCATCTGGTCCAAGAGAACAGGTGACGTAATGCTTCATAATGACGTTATTTCCCGACGTGCTGCATCGATCCACGTATGACCCTTGATTGGCTCTGCCATTTCGTGCTAATCATGGCTTGCCGTTTTGATTCTGGTGCCCCTAAGTCTTATAAATAAGGGATGGTGTGTTTATTTTGAAACTTTTCCGAACTCCTTCTACTTCATAAGCACAGTTTCTTCTTCATCTCCTTCACATAATCCTTGTGACTTTATGTTGTTTTATTTGCTTTACCGTCTTTTTTCCACAATAATGTTTGTTCTACCATCAGCTATCCGTATGGACGACCACTCTATTCCTCTATATGTCATTTTTCCCGACTAGGGCAAAGATGGCGGAACTGCCTATGAGGAGAAAAACCTACCCACTATAGAGGAAATTGTACCTCGATGTCCTAATGCTAAACCCGACTTCCAAAAGGCGCCGGAAGTGGTGACAGATAGGTTTAAATCTACGATGATGGGTTGAGTGATTATCTGAACTCAAGGTTAGACTCGGCCTACCTGGTCACATAGACTTGATACCTATGGGCGACGCCGAGGTTTGGGTTTACGCATACCTATTCCTAATTGGATATTCGTTCCCTTTGACATTGTTGATAGAAGATTTGTGCCGCTATCACAACGTATTCCCGATGCAGCTCGCCCCTTACATCTTCAAGGTGGTCCTAATGTTGACGAAATTCACCGAATTGTTCGGCGTCGACATTACAATACGCCACATGATCCATCTTTTCGCCCCTCATTTCTATCAAGGGATTTTTCTGAATCTTTGCCACCGGGGGAAAATTTTTGGTGGTGAGGATGGACGACAAGGCTAGTCGGCATTTCTGGCTTGACTATTTCTTTGTCATAATCGAAGACGTAGTGCCCACTGCTGCAGACTTCCCTGAGGCTTGGAACCCTACTCGTGAGTGCTCACATCATTTTACATACCTTTTTTGTTTCTAATGCTTTCCTTATTGCAGGTCGATTAATCGTCTTTCTCCTTTCTACAACTACTGCTCGACCTCTCCAAATGGTAGCCTATATTGCTGATTGGGTTAGACAAATTCTCCCTCATACGGTGGGACATGCGATTTGTCGAGCTTATCCCAGAGATTTAGGTTGTCTCTTCCTTCTTCAAGTAACTTGTTTTCCACTGTCAACACCTTGATTTCTTCGCCCATATCGGTTACCTTTGCTGATTTTTCCTTTTTTCCATTTTTCTTTAGCCTCGGCCATGGGTTCTACGAGGAGTTAGAGGGTTCCCACTCCCTCGTTTCATAATAGGAAGGCCCCTACACCTTCAGTCTCCTACGCCCGATCCTATTTTTGTTCCACCTCTACCTGTCGCCGCCTCTGCCTTTGCTTCTACTTCAGACGTTGATACTTCAGCTACTCCTCTGTACTCTCTTATTGATTAGGACGATAATTTTTTGCCTAGTGATGGATATCTCCAACCTCGAAAGAGGAGGTTTGTGGATGCTGGTGACGGGGTCACCTTAGTTGTTGGTGCGGCGGAAAGGGACTTTTTGCTGCGTGAGATGGCGACGATTTTTGTGGGATATGATGTTGAACTGAGTCTCTAGGCCGGTGGGAGCCGATGTAGATGTATATATTCACTCCACGGGGATGGAGACTGAAGGTCCGACTACTGACGTTCTTGACCCTTCGTGGCGAGAGAAGGCTTCGACCTCCCAGACAGTTACTGATACCTCTTTGCCTGATGATGAAAGAGGCAAAAGCATTGCTGAAGAAGGCAATGAGTCAGGTTCCGATGTCAATGTGGACGACCTGAGAATGATCGAAGAGGGGCTTACTCAGCTTGAGGTAAGGTTGGAGGGGTCTACGATGACTATCGCGATCCCTATGGATTGTGACCTATTGGTGAACACTGAGGAGATAGTCCCTACCCTTGGTCCTCTCTATTCCGTAGTTGAGGGTAAAACCCTTAATTAACTAAATGACGGTGCCTTGTTGAGAAGCATTGTCGGCCTCGCTCTTAGGGTGAGTATTTGTGATACAAACTTTTTCCTATTTTTCAAGGCGTTCGTTGTTCTGACCGTTTTTTTTTTCTTTCTCTTTTTTTGGTTTGTACACGGTGATTTTGGAGATTGAGAGCGCCCAGAGGGAGAAGAGGCATAAAGAGATCTTCGTGAAAATGAAAGATAAATACCTTGAGTATCCCGGCAAGTATTAGGATCTCCACAGTCAGTTTTGCGAGGGCGGTGACACGCAGGCCCTGAGGGACGAATTGAAAAAGATGGACGATGAGATGGTGTAGGCCATCGGGAAATGTAGCATCCTTGAGGGGATGTTGAGAAGTAGGTAAGGGGAGCTTGAGGTTAGCAGGGGTATAGAGGCCTAATACAATGATCTTCAGATTTAGGTGGTTGAATTGCGAGGGCAACTCGAAGAGTGTCAATTTTAGTTGGAGGTCCTTAGCAGTGAGGTTGTCGAGAAGTAGGAGGAGCTCGAGAAGGTAGAATCCTCTCGTTTGGATGATCGGAGGAAGGCAGAGATGTTTGAGTTGGCGAACAGGACTTTTTTAGGCGAGCGAGAAAATGATCAAGTGACGGCGAGAGATAAGGAAGACCAACTTGAGGATAGGATCGGAGAGCTGGAAAAAGATAACCTCGTCCTTCATGACCGAGTGACTGCTCTAGAGGCCGAGAAGGTTTAACTTCTTGCACGTCTGTCCTCTTCCAACCCTTTTGATTTTCCCAGTGTTCCCGGGAGTTATACGAAGAATGGATTCATGTCGAGGCCCGGCCAGATGTGTCCCTCCATCCTTCTTCTAAGGACTGCTTGATGGAAAATATGTCGTTCACTCTTGCCTCTGCTTTCTAGCTCCGGCATGTACGGTTACGAACTTATTAGCCATTTTCTCAAAGGTCTCTATGGAGCGGGCTAGTAGCTGTGAGTACCATGTTAATGCCCCTCCTGTGAGAATTTCGCCAAATTTCTTCAGCAGAATAGACGACACATGTTCCTTGGTGAGGTCATTTCCTTTTACGGTGGTGACTGAGTCACATAATCTTCGGGGTCAGTCATGCTATCGAATATCCTGAGATAGGGCGACATTTTGAAGGTCTTTAGTATAGCATGCGGGGCTGCTCCCTCGTTGTATGGTTGCTCTACGAATCTATCGTCGTCCCTCTTTGGCAATAGCTTAGGGGCACTCGGTATCTTGTCAACTCGTTCTTGGTGTTCTTTCATTTGATCTCTGAGTGCATTGTTTTCCTTCTCTATTTCTTGCATCCTCTTTAGGACGGCAGCGAGGACGCTATCATCTGTAGTGATTGTCACGCGTATGCGCACACTCATTGTCACGACCCAAATTCTATTATAGGCCATGATGGCACCTAACAATGTTGTTAGGCAAGCGAACACTAATCAATCTTGTGGTTTCCTATTTTAAATAAGCTTGTCAAGTGAATTACTTTCTTATTGTTAAAACATTTAAGAATTTGACAAATGTAAAATAATTAAACGAAAACAACTTAGTGCAAATCGTAATCATAAAAATAAATCCAAAATTATAAGTCTACTAGTGTGTGCCAAGACCTGGTGTCACAAGTATATGAACATTCTAGTAGAATATACAAAAGAATACTAGTCTATTTTCAGAAAGGAAATAGACAAAAAATATAACAAAAGAAAGGCTCTAGCTTTTGCAGAACGGCTCCAAAGGCAGCTCACCGTGAAGTCTCGAAGTGTAAGTCAAGCGTGCACGCCGGACTGATATCCAGATTCACCTGCCTCATATCCTACACATTTAAGTGCAGAAGTATAGTGTGAGTACATAAATAATATGTACTCAGTAAGTATCTAGTCTAACCTCGAAGAAGTAGTGACGAGGGGTCGACTCCGACACTTACTAAGAGCCAACAGTATAATAATATGAATTTCTAATTAAACATGATATATAGAAATGACAATAAAATCTCAGAGTAAGCAATGAATGAACAATCCTTTCATCATTTTTAATAACCGAATCATTTCCCTCATTTAAAGCAAGTAATTTCTCAAGCCAGTGAATTTATATCAACTGAAAAGGGACCTCCAGTTTTATTATCACACACGAATTATGCCGAGTACGTACGACCGATCCAAATATACATATACATAACTGTGTGCACTGCTGAGGGTCGAACGACACGAACCATAGATGCATCTATTAACCTGCCAAGCGAACGACACACTCCCATGAGAGTAGTGGAAAAGTTACCCGCTCGCGGAATATACTTGCGACGCGGTTAAATGTAAATTTATCAAGTTAATCATAACATCCCTGAATTATTTTTAAAATAAAGAAATTCAACTTGAAACTGTTGAGTTCTTAAAATCCTCAACTTAGTCCTATTCAATACAATTAACAAATATAGTCAAATAACGGTGTTCACAAAGCATGGTGTAAGCCTAAATTACTCGGACATAAGCATAAATAGTTGCTACGTACGGATTCTCGTCACCTCGTGCGTACGTAGCCCCCACAATTAGCAACACATATTAATTTAGTTCACCTATGGGGTTAGTTCCCTCTTACAAGGCCATAAAAGAGACTTACCTTGCCTGAAAGCCCACTTTCCGGTCCAAGGTTATGCTCAAATCCCCAATTCAGCGCCAAACGACTCGAAACTAGTCAAATGATATATAAAATAATTAATACAAAGAAACTTGTTACACATAACCTCATGAACTCAAATATATGACCTTTACTAAATTCTATAACAAATTTCGTGGTCAAATATCGTTTTTATCAAAAACCTAAGTTTTCACTTAAACCCATAATTTTCACTAATTTACATGTTATAATCTACCCATAAACTATGTATTTAACACACATTGTATAGAAATTACTTACCACAAAATGCTAGGTGAAATCCCCTCTCTAAGAGCTCCAAAAATTGCCCAACAATGGAATTAAATGAGCCAAAATGACCAAGTCCCATTTTAAAAGAAACCTTACTGCCTCCGGCAATTCTGCACCTGCGGTCACAAGGTTGCACCTGCACCATCGCTTCTGCGGACAAAAGTCTGCTTCTGCGAAAGTGCCCTGGGCAGGCTGGTCCCGCTTCTGCGGACGGGGTCCCGCTTCTGCGGAGGTTGGGGCGCACCTGCGAATCCTAGGCTGCCCTTCTTTGGCCGCTTCTGTGACCTCGTACCTGCGGCTGGCCAAGCACAAGTGCGGTTATGACAGCAGTTGGGAGCCTCAGCTATTTCTCCAAATTTCCAACTTGGTTTGTGCCTCGTCCGATTGACACTCGGGGTCCCCGGGGCCCGCCCGAATATACCAACAAGTTTGAAATCATAAAACAAACTCGCCCAAACTCTCAGAATGCCCAAAACAAGATTAAAATTAAGAATCACACCCCAAAACTAATTGAATCAAACTTATGAACTTCAAGTTCTTCAATTTACTTCCAATGCGCCGGAATGCACTTAAACTACTCGGAATGATACCAAATTTTATGTACAAGTCTTAAATAACATTACAAAACTATTCCCGATCCCAGAATCCCATTTGGACCTCGTTATCACCAAAACTCACTCCAAACCAAATTTAAAGAACTTCTAAAAGCTTCAAAAAACTAACTTTCACTATTAGGCGCCAAGACGCTCCCGGGTCATCCAAAACCCGATCCGAGCATACGCCCAATTCTGAAATCATCATATGAACCTATTGAAACCGTTAATTTCCGATTACGAGATCGTTTACTCAAAATATTGACCTCAAACTTAGCCTTTTAAAGCCAACTTAAGGAACCAAGTGTTCCGTTCCAATCCGAACCCTTCCAAATTCTGAACTAACCATCCCCGAAAGTTATAAAACAGTAAAAGCACGTACGAAGAGTCTTATTTTGGGGAACATGTTTCTAGAAAGAAAACGATCAATCGGGTCGTTACATTCACATACATACATACATACATACATAAATACATACATAATGCATGTACTATTTTAAATAACAATAAAAAAAATAGCGTTAGATTATATTACTTATAATGTTAACGAACTTAAGTAAAAATCTACACTAAAATAGAAAGTTATTTAACGAACTTGGCTTCATTTTTTATTTTGGAACTCTATCTCAACCTTATTCCATTTTGGTCCTCCAACTCTATTTCTTATGTTTCATTTGAACACAAAATCTGACTAGTCACATAGTGCGAATTGGCTCACATAGTAGGCGCGTGAGGCAGATTGTTTTTGGCAAAATTCTTTCTCCAACAATAATAAAATAACTATTGGCCCTATTTTTAATCCCCCAATTTCCTTCCCCCATATTTCATCTTCATGGTTTCCTTCCCCATTCACTGTTAAATATGAAAACGACCGATTTCGGTCTGTTTCTTAAAGAATAAATTTTGCGAGTCAATAAAAGAGTTTCCCGCATTTTTTGCGCCAAAAAAACCAACCGAAGTTGGTTGGTTTCGTAAAAAAATTAAAAAATAATATATTTTGAAATAAATTTTATATTTTGTGAAACGTGTGTGCATGCATATCTTGAAATACACATAAATTTCATAAACTTCCGAACTGCTAAACTTTTAAAACCGCGAACTTTTGAACTCGTAAATGTCAGACCTCTTTTTTCACTATACCCCCAGAAGGGTATAATAAAGGGAGATATTTTCAACTTGAAGTGACAATCGAAACAGGATTATATTATTAAAAGATTCAGAGTCGCCACTTGGGAGATTTATGGTGTCCCAAGTCACTGGTTTGAATCTCGAATCGAGGAAAGGATTGACTCTGTTGAACAGTCCGCGAACTAGAAATTCGGGTAAGTGTCACGACCCAAATTCCCGAACCTGGTCGTGATGGCGCCTCTCGTGAAGACAAGGCCAGCCAACTAACCCAAATCGCCTTTTTAACAATTCTTAAACATATCGAATAGAAAATACAGCTTAAATGAC
>MU777548.1:0-12554 GCA_026770625.1 Nicotiana glauca
TCACGTGCCTATTACTTGTGCATTCATGTATATATATATTGAGTTCTTTCTGTAACTTGTGAGTAATTTTCAAAACTTTTCCTTAGAGAAATTCTTATTTTTACTCGCCCGTTAAGGGTTAATTGATTCTTTTCCTTTGATTGGCCTCCCTGAATCTTTCCAAAAATAATTTTACACCCTTTACTTAGACTTAATTGCCATTGTATTACCTTACTGCTTCTTTTATGGCAACAGTCATTTTATTTACAAGGTTTATTCTCCCTTCTATCTTTAAAACCTATTAGTATCCGTTTGAATAAAAATCCCCTGATTGAAGGGGAATCTTATACTAATTTGATTCTGATTTGTAACCATGCCATATTTGTGTTAGACTTGTACTTGTTACCTTATTTCTCTGCACATTTTCAAAACTATAAATACTCTCCTCCCTTCTCTTTTAACACATACGAACACACAAAGCAATCTGAGTTCAAAATCACTCTCACTAAAAACTCTCTCTCTTTCTGATACTTGTGCTGCTGTGGACTTTGTTTACTCTACTTTCTTCTGCACTTTTCTGCTTCTCTACTTGTATGTCCCAGTTAATTTACATGTCTCAACAACAATGTATTTTACTTCTGCCTACTTCTGTCCAGTTCTTTTAGTTGACATTTATTTCTAGCATGCTAGAATATGTTTCCCCTTTCCCTTTGTAGTTCAGTGTTTAAATTACATATGCATCCTGTCAGTCGCTTATCATGTATTTGATACTTTATAAATCCCAAGCCCTTAAATCCCCTTTGTATGCTTTAAGTTATGGTTCAGAAAACATGGCAATGCCTGAAATCATTGTCCATGGCTATGAACCGGATCCTTTGGGGTCCTAAGCTTGTCAATTTCCCATCCCCATTCCCTATTGCGTGTATGCTGAGTAACAGCCATGGCCTGGCAATATTCCTGATTACTGTTCAGGCCATGGCTTGACCTCCAAATAGGTCTATACTCCTTAAATGTTTGATCATAGGTTGGTCAGGGGTGTGCCAGTCTTATTGTGGCTGGGCATGACCACCAACTTGTCTGGGTAGCCCTCCTACCCTTTTCTATTGCACTTACACTCAACTCCTAGAATTTAAGTTCTGCCCCTCTTGTGCGAGCCTTGCTTTGGGACCCTGGAGCTCCCTCTGAACTTGGACACATAAGGGCTGGCTCTTCCACACTGCACAACTCAATTTCTATGAATATCTTGGGTGTATGCACTGCCTGGGGTTCTTGAAATCCCTTGGATCTCTGAAACACCTTAGATAAGAGAAGGCTTGGAAATTTGTATCTCGGAAGTGATTCCATCTCATATTATTAGGCCTCAAGTCTGGATTAGGCTTCTCGTATGTAGCTAAGGATTATTGATGTATTTTTATTATTTCAGTTGTTTCTTTTGGGTTGTAATAATTTGTATAAACTCTGGGGAACTTAGTAAAGAGGGGGATGGGATTTATTTCTGCACCAAGGGTAGAGATCCTACCTATAGGTTTAAAATTTCTTTTATTTCTGCAAACGCCTAGAAATCACGCCTATAGGTTCAATTTTCATTTATGCCTATCTGCCTAGAAATCATGCTTATAGGTTTTAACTCTCATCTCTCTGCATATCCACCTAGAAATCATGTCAATAGGTTTTAATTTTAATTTCTGCAAAACTCACATTTAGAAATCATGCTCATAGGTTAATCTTTAATTCCCGCAAACACGCGTAGATATCCTGCTTATCGGTCAATTCCTAATTATTCCGCAATTTCATATAAAACATGGTCTACCAAACTGCTGCATTTTGCAAATGACATTAGGCAAACTATTTGTAGGTGAATAATAATAAAACTGTATGTAGAAGCCATGTTCCTAGGATGTTATCAATGTCTAAAGGGTGTCCAAATCATTATTTATATAGAAAGCATGCCTATTGAAAGTTTTGAATCTAAATAGAGATATAACTAGCTGTAACTTGTATTTTCCCGTTAAAATCAGTAACCCCTGTTAAAGTTTGTGAATCTGTTTCTAAAGTCAGTATATGTCACACCTAGTTCTAATTAACACTTAAGTCAATCAGATCAGCTTTCAAACAACTGCATTCGAGTATGCCTAATGTAGACTTTTCGCCCAAAAATATGTGTTGAACCAGTCCGCTTGTCGCTTTATTTAAGTAAGACCAAAATCAATAAGTGAAAGACATGCTAAACTCTATGATTTTGATGATTTATGGAGGCATATTTGAGCCCTGAATGCTTGTTTGCTCCCCTTCTATTTGCAACTATTTGTTTTGATTGACGCCTTAGCATTTTATCCTTTGAAATTTCTAAAAGCCCCAAACCCCTTTCCCTTTAGGATTAGTAGTCCATTTGCCTCCAGGACTGATAGGATCGGGATGGGTAATAGCATGCAATAAGTAAACGATACCATTTCTCGCTTTAACACCTTAATGGGGTAGGAAGGGTAGACATGGAGATGATGATTACACGATAACACTATGCGTACAATTGGGTGCCAGTGTTGTGCGAATGATCCATGTAATGTATAAACCTAGGACCCCCCCCCCCCACCTCTTTATTAGTTTAGCATTTTTTTCAAAACTTTAAAAGCTGTTGCACTTTCAAACTTCTGTTTCTTATGCGATTTTTAAGTTGCTTGCACCAATTGCTTGACTCCTTCCCTCTACTTGCACATCTTTTTTTACAACCAAACTGATCCCTTTCTAAATTTCAGCACTTCTTTTAACCCTTTTATGCTTCTTATTTCGTATTTGTAATACTTGCTTGTTTATTCGTTTGTTTGCATTTAAAGTCACAATTGTAGCATGATCGGGAACCATACTAGTGGATCTTGAGGGGTGGCTAACACCTTCCCCTCGAGATAATTTCAAGCCCTTACCCAAAACTCTGGTCTGCATCTTTAGTTCTTGTAAAAGTGTCCTACTGCACTATAATCATTAGGTGGCGACTCTCCAAAATCCAAAACCCAATTCCCAAACGGGAATAGAGTTGTCTTCCTGAATGTCGTGAACCTGATTCCGCGAGGAAAAAGGGGGCGTCGACAGCATGGCGACTCTGCTGGGGATTCTTTAGGCTTTTACCATTGCATGTTATATGTGACTTTATTGCTTTCTTTTACTGCTTTTGTTCAATGACTTTATTTGAAACTGACTCATTTTTTTGTTTCTTTTTCTTTAATTACTTTCATTTACCGCTTTCCATCAATACCGTTGTAATTTTTGAGCAATTATTGTAAACATTTATTGTATGAACGTGAAAATAATGTCAATTTGTTTCATTCTTGTAAACTGCATATTCAACATCATATTCCACTCGTGCCAAACAAATACTATAGCAACGTTTATAATGAGTAGTTGCACTCTTCCAATACTATCACCCCCTAAATTTGGCAAAGGCATATTTGCGATAAAACCAGTCGATCAGTGGTGTAGTCGACGGTTCTGAGCCTTTCCCTCTTGAGTTGTCCGCTCAAGGGTACCTGTCTAAAACCCTAATAGAATCCTTGCTCCATTTAAACTGTACATGCATCATGGTCAAACCTAGCCGAGTCAGTTATGTTGTCCACATAATGACTCAATAAGATAGCCTTGTCCAAAGTCCACCGGGTTTCCTTGAAACCCAAACGGACACCTCCATGTTCTGTGCATTCATTTGGAGAACTTAAGTGCTTGCTATGCTAATTATTGGTTTAAATAGCCGAGTCTAGTGGAGGTAAGGGCCTAACGCTTTGTTTTGCAGAAAATAAGGCACGAAGTCCCCAGATTTGGCATGGTAATCAACATTCACCCAAGGCTGCTGAATTGGTGGAAAGACCTCCATTCTAGTGATCAGACACTCGTCCGCAAGTACTTAGGGAATCTGCGTTCTCTTCTAGAAGTTCAGCCTAACAACAGAGGATTGAAGACTGTCAAATGCAGGCGAACATCTGGCCCGAGCCTATTTGCTGCTAGGACTACGCGAGTTGGTAGAGCTATTCGAGGGAGACAAAAATGCCAAATCTGGGGAAGATCCTTCTGGGACCAAGTAGTTAGGAGTATTTTATTATGCTTTAATGATGTAATAAGGCCAATGGCCACTAGTGACATTTTTACTTTCCATTGTTTAGAGTCGTTTTGGACCAATAAAATGAGGCATTTAGCATTATAAGTTCTCCAAAACTATTTGTCGCCAGGCCTACCTCGGGCACAACGAGGAACCAAAATTAGGACGCGATTTACATTTTTCGCACAAAGTGTTTAAATACTACAATATTTGTTCTCATGACCCGCACTAACTTGTTACCTTTTTAATTTTATTTTTATTCCCCTCCCCAATGGTTAGTTCGTGCATTCTGGCACCATCGGCATACTCCACAAGATCCAAGGGCCCTCCACCTCCTCCTCCTACGAGTCCTATCCGAAACAAGAACAAAGGTAGAATGGGAGATCCAAGCGCCAGAAAGGAGATCGAGATTCCTCAGGGTACCCCGGTTGCTAAGGAAACTACTACACAACTGGAGCAAAGGTTGTTGAAATTCCAAGAAGAACTGGATCAGGTTCGGAATTTGGCGAACCTATCATTTTCCCTCACCGCTCCTGATGTCAACACCCAGAATTTCGCACCTCCACAAAACACCCCACAACCACAGATACAAGCTACTCATACCCAACACTGCAACACATGCCACACTCTTTGAGCACGTGATTTTTTTCCCTATATATGAATTATCAATTTTGTGGCATTTTCTGTTAATTGTTGCATTTTATTTGTGCATTTTAAATCATATAAAAAATACAAAAAATACATTTTCATTTAATTTTTAATTTCATATTTTTAGTATTAATTAGGGGTTAATTTATTTTAGAACAAAATATGAAGAAACTAACAAAAATAGTTTACTTTTGCATTTTTATTGTTTTAATTGTGAAATAGTCACGAAATAGTTTTTAAAATAATTTTAGGCATTAATTAGTTTTAGTTTAATTTTTATTTGCATCAGAAAAAATAATACAAAAATACAAAATGGAAAAACAAAAAGAAAAGGAAATAAATGAATAGGAAATAATTAGAAGAAGAGAGCTGGTCTTAAAGGACTGAATTTTGGGCCAAATACTTGAGCCCAAACGAAATTACCCCTTAAATAACCCCTAAATGGGATCCAATCCCACGCCCAGGCCCAATACCCCAAAACCCAACCCGGTTGATTCCCAGCTAACCCAAACGACGTCGTTTGGCGTCCTGGCCATCAAAATTCCTTGATCCAATGGCCCACGGTGGCTCCTGGTATTATAATAAAAGTGTCTGAATCTGTGTATTAACCTAAAAAACCAAGTCCGTCTTCCTCGTATCTCCCTGTAACCTCACCGGTGGAGCCGCCGCCGGCGAACACCACCTACTCCAATCGGCCCCAAAATTACACCCCAGATTCTCTTTCTCTTCCTCTACCCAAATCCACGACTGGTTTCCTTCGAATCGCAGTCAAAATGTCTCGAATATTCTTCCAAAGTTTTCCGTCCACGACGCCACCACTTCCAAATCACTCCAAACTTACACCAATGACTCCCCTGACTTCCCTTAACCCAAATTTGTGACCATCTTCCCTCGAATCTCACTAAATCCACTCGAATTTGGATTTGAGGACTTTCCGGCCAAGAACCCTAATTGCCCATATTACCCCAAACTGATATCTCATGACCCGTTCAACTTCCTTATGGGGATTTCAAGGTCATAGATGGT
Organism: Nicotiana glauca; assembly: GCA_026770625.1. Lineage (NCBI taxonomy): Eukaryota > Viridiplantae > Streptophyta > Magnoliopsida > Solanales > Solanaceae > Nicotiana > Nicotiana glauca. Next base: position 5,735 of record MU777548.1, read on the forward strand.
CAAATGTCACCGGGGTGCTTCAAATTTCAGATCGAAGGATTTAGTTTTGGGCCGCTCAATTAAGTTCGATTTTTCTTTTATTTCTTAATTCCCTTTTGCTTTCTTACTTAGACTAATATGCATCGGTGTTAACTTTTAAAATTTTATGCCCGAGTGTTAGCCCGTATAGGTTTGATTCAGTTTGATTTTAATGTTAGCTGTTGATTAGTAGAGTTTCATTAGAATAAAATGCATTAGGCATTAATGTTGTTTCTTAATGCATTTCAGTTCGCTTAGTTAGGGATAATGTTAGTTTAATTTCGAGTTATTAATTCAATTTGGTTTCAAGTCCATCTGATTATGTGTTCTCAATCATGATTAATTGTCTGACCACTTGTTTGGGTTGTTAGTTGAAGTTATTTAGGTAACCACGGTTAAGGGGGCTGGAGTCAATCGATTTAGTTGTGTAGTTAAGAAAAATGAAGGGTAATTAGGGTATTTCAGGGTAATGTTTCTTTGGTGTTTGATCTAGTACACCCTAGAAGCTTCTAGGTTGGGGTCGTAGTGGAATATCAGTAAAAAAGGGGTGTTAGCTTGCAGAATAAGTTTAAAAAAAAACTAAGGGACTAGAGTTGAAATTAACAGGGGCCTAAAGGAAAACTACAATCTGTTGCTCACACTTTAGTTGCCTATAAAAAGGCGTCAAAATGCCTTGATGAGGGGTCTGCTCTTGGAATCATAATTCCCTCCCCAAAAATATCCTAAAGCTCCAGAGATCTGAAATTCAAATTCAGATCCAAAACTTTCCTTAGGTCTTAGCTTCCTTCAAAGAAAAAAAACAAAAGAAAAAAAACAATAGAAAATTGTCCGAAAATCCAAAAAACTATTGTTTCATTAAACTGAAGATGAATTTTGACCTTTAATTATTGGTTTACATTTTCATTTAGTTCAGCGAAGGTTCAGAGGCGTCTCTGTTTGATTTTGAGTAGTTTTTTTTGGGTTCGACCAATTTGCTTTGGTCATCTGCTGGTGTTGTGTTTCTGTGAAGTTTCCTGGGTTTTTGTGAAGTGATTTTGGTCCAAAACTGTCTCTATTGCTACTTTGGTTAACTGTTGGATACTAGCTGTTATTACTTGCTGCTGATCTCCTCTTCTTCTGCTGTAATTCGATTCCCAGGTACACATTCGAATCATGTTTGATGAAGCTGTAAAGTGCAATGATGAAATGAAGCATCCATCTTTCTGTTTCCGCAAAATGTGTGTCTGAACCATCACAGTAGAAGTAATGATACATGACCTGTATCTGCTTAGGAATACATTTGATTTGTGTGTGTATTGTATAACTGGACTGACCGAACTGGAACTATACTGTTTGACTAGCGATCTAGACATGTTATAGCTTGGTTCGTTTGGCGTAGTGTGATAACTGGAATAGGAAATTAAGTTTAGATATATGATCCTCATTTGTTTTAGTTGGAAAGTAAGCAGAAAGTCAGTGTACAGCCTCGTCCCTGTTAATGTCCAGACGAGTTAATTTGTGATTAACGTTCATCAGGCCATGTGTTAACTCAAAATCATACACCAAAAGCGATTAAGGTCTAGTAGTCTCAAATAATGCACCATTCACTGTGAAATTGGTTTTTGTTAAATGATAAAATTGTCCAATGGTTCAGTTAGATAGAATTTTACAATTTGTTTTAGAATTGAATCAGGATTGATATATGGTTCGTTATTGGTTTAAGTTGATAGTTATCACCATTTTGTCTTGAAAAGTTTAGTCAATCCATTAATGGTAATCTCTGTTCAAATTGATATCACATCTTGCTTGAAGTAGTTCATCAGTTTGCTTTAAGTTCGCTTCATTGATAATATTGACTGAATTGCGATTTTCATTGGTTGGGTTTGAAGGATTGGGCCAATGCCGGTGGCTGAAAGTAGCCAGGCCCCTTACCCTCTTAATTTAATTGGTTTGAGGCCTTCCCAAAGGCAACGCCAGTAGCCCAAATTGGACAAGTTCAAAAATCGAAACAGCATACTCAACTGATGCCTGGGCTAACTTCAAGGCCAAAAATACTTAAGTCCAGTAGAGACGAATCAAATAGGAAATTGCAGTTCACTTTTGGATTGGCCCTTTAATTAATAAAAACGGGATGAGCCTCGCTAAAAAAAACACACAAATTGCGGGGCCCTCGGTGAATGTTTGTATCAAAAATTGTAGAATTCGGGATGGGCCATTTAGCGATTTTTACGGCTCTCCCCAAAATAATAACGCGTTAGTCTCTTTAGGCACAGTTCTAATAAAAATTACTTTCCTAAAATTCGGGTGCCCATTTATCTGACCCAAATCCAAATCTCAATAGAGTCGAAATGGGTTGACAACCATGGGTGCACTGGTGCGACGTGGTTCGAAACGTATTTTTACGACGTTGCAATTCTTATTAAAATAAAAATAAAAGCGGATTACTAATAAAATTCACATAAGGTAGAACATGTTTTGAAATCAAATAAAATCAAATACAACAGTTGAGCGACCGTACTAGAACCACGGAACCCAGGAATGCCTAACACCTTCTCCCGGGTTAACAGAATTTCTTACTCGGATTTCTGGATCACGGACTGTTAACAGAGTCAATAATTTCCTCGATTAGAGATTCAACCGGTGACTTGGGACACCATAAATCTCCCAAGTGGCGACTCTGAACTTTAATAACAAATCCCGTTCCGATTGTCCTTTAAGTGGAAAAACTCTTTTATGCCCTTGCGAGTGTAGTGAAAAAGGAGGTGTGATAGCTCTGGCGACTCTGTTGGGGACAAGAACCCAGAACATTTTGTTCAGGGTTCAGAATTCGAGCTTAGATATATTGTTTTATTTGGCTTTGTCTGATTTTCCCACATGTTTCATGCTAAGTGTGCTAAATGTTTACCGCTTTGATATTATCTGAACTGTATATAAACTGTGCTGAAATCCTTCTCTTCTCACCTCCGGGATGTGCTTACGGTTGAGACTCCCTATTCTGTTAGTGTCATGCCTTGAAATAAGAAAGAGGTCGGACAAGTTACTAAGCCGGATGGCCTTTTGGTTCCCAGTACGTAGCCCCCTCCTCGACTCGAGTTGTTCGCTCGGGTACGCAGTCTAGAACACATACCCAGGTTTTGAACCTAGAATAACTTAACTCCATGCCAGATCCTTAATAGGAGCGCTTATTTGCATCACGTGCATATGACTTAGGGGACCCAACCCAGGGGTTGGGTCCGTCTAGGACAGGTAACCGGATATGAAAAGACCACCATGATGCATTTTACGTGTTGCATTTATTTGTCTCGGACTTGCGCGCTGACCGGCTTTGGAGTATTTGGGAAAATTGAAAAAAGAAATAGCGGTGTAGAGAGTTAATTATCCGTTTTAGAAAAACAACTCATGTCAAAACAGAGTCGAAACTCTGCCGAATTTTTGAGGAAATGAAAAAAGAAGAAAAGGGAAAGGGAAAATTTGCTCTTAAAAAAATGGTTTGTTGTATTTGTCAATAATAAAAGAAAAAGAAAACAAAAGAGTTTTATTCTCAAATAGCTTGTTGAAAAGAAAATATAAAAAAGAGTCCTGTTTTTCGAAATAGTGTATTTGTCAAAAAGGGTCTTGTTTTCAAAAATAGTTAGTTGATTTGCCCGAACTACGCTGGTTTGATTCTCACCGGATGTGAGATACGTAGGCAACCCTTAACGGGTCCAACCATCCCTTTTCAAAAAATATATATAGCCAAAAATGTCAAAATTTTTATTTTTTTCATAAATAAATCGGGTGATGCCGTTTTTGTCAAAATAGCCGAATGTTCCCAAAGGGATGACGGAAGGCTGCTTTTATGAGAACAACCACATTTGGTCATTTGTTAAAGATTTCGGCCGGTTAGCCAATGCAGCCTTAAAATCTTCACCCGAAGTGCTGAAAGACCGTATTTGCAAACCCGGGTTTGTTTTTGAAATTAGGAATTTGAATGAAAAATAGTGTCATTTTTGCTTTTAGGTCAAAATAAGTAATTAAATCGCCTTAATAAAAGTGCAGGATGAGCACGACTCAAAATGAACCTTTCTCAGTCATGCACAAAATCCCTTTAGAGTTATGTTTGTGGTGGAACGATTTAGGAGGCGAAGGGCAAGATGAAGTCAAGAAATATTTGAAAGGGCTTACTGGTTTCCTAGAAATTGTGCCTCGGGGAGATATTATCAGGGCACTAGTGACGTGTTGGGACCCGACACATAACATGTTCCATTTTTCAGACTTTGAGCTTACCCCAACATTAGAGGAAATAGCTAGCTACATCAGAAAAGATGAGGTTCCTTTAAGGCACAAATACTTGGTTGCCCCGAGAACTATAGCCGTGCATAGATTTTTAGACTCTTTGAAGATACGTAGGACGGTTCACAACAAAGATCTGGAAAATGGCTTTTGCACCCCACATTTCATATAGCATAGATATGGCCACATCAGGGGTTCAATAACCTGGAAAGCAAGATATGTAGTAATGGAAACCGCCAAAAATGGGAGGAGCATAGGCGTGTCGCTTTCATGGTGGCTTTTCTGGGGCTTGTGGTATTTCCAAGGAAAGATGGAAACATTGACATAAATATAGCCGGGGTTGTCAGTAATCTAATGACTCAAGCTAAAAGAACCATGGCACCTATGATATTAGTCGACATCTTCCGTGCTCTTACAGCCTGCAAGGCCGGGGAGGACTTCTTCGAGGGATGCAATCTACTGTTACAAATGTGGATGACCGAGCATCTGTGCCATCGTCCTCAGTTTTTGACCTACGGGTCTCCATAGAAAACATGCATAGAGGAGTTTTACACGAGGATTAAAGGGGTCAATCTGCCGGAAGGATTCACAGGTTGGACAACATACTTTCGGTCCCTCGCGGCTGGTCAAATAGAATAGACATTTGGATGGTTGCCCGTTGATGCAATCATATATATGCCAGCAGCAAGGCCTCATTTCCTCTTGATGGGTCTTAGAAGCATTCACCTTACGCCCTGTACCGAGTACTGAGACAACTCGGGAGATGCCAGATAGTGCCCAAAGATGATGATCTTAGTTTGCAAGTGGTTGAGATTGGCCCTGATGTCCAATTTCCTGAAGCAAAGGTTCGCCAGGTCTGGAGCGAATGTCAATATTTGGCGGCGAATACTTGTGTCCGTGATCGAGCCAAAGGAGAAGTGTCACCTGACTATCAAGCTTGGTATAGAAGGGACGTTGCATTCGGAAGACCAGCTAAAAGACCTCACATCCAGGAGTTTACCGAAGCATCACAAGAACAGTGGGCCTGGTTAGCCAAAGAAAATGAATACAGAGCCAAAATAGGAGAATTGGAAAAGCGGGTCCAAGACCTTAAGTTTGAAAATAGCATACAAGCTGCGACCGACTAGGGCGAGAAAAAGAGATTGGCTAAGGAGAATGAGGCCTTACGATCCCAAATCCAAAAAATGAAAATGGTAGCCGAAAATCCTGTCAGGAGGGTCAAAGACGCAAAACTTATAGAAAGCCTAAGGCGAAGAGTGGATGACTACAGTTTTGACCTCAACAAAGTGGAAAAAGAATTAGCCGGGGTTCGAAAGCAATTAGCTAAAAACGCGGAGGAACGAGCCCGTATGGTTAAGTGGTTAAGAGAAGAATATGATAATGATATCGCAGGATTAAAGAAAAGAGTCATCACCGTAGAAAACAAAATGATCAAACATGCAAAAGAGTTCAAGGTTGAAAGAGAGCACTGCTATACAACATTAGCACAATTAGAAATGGACCTGCAACAACTCCAGGAGAGAAATCAGCAGAATTTGGAGGCCAGGGCCAAACAAATAGGGCGGCTGCTTCAGGAAAAGGGCATAATCAGAGAAAGAATCCTAGCTATTGCTCACTACATCACCAGGAATTGCCAAATGTGCGAGAATATGACTCAGACTACCTTCTTTTCCTCAGTGATGATATTTGTGAAACAGATAATGAATGACCTGGACAGACTCCAAAGGGAACTTGCATATAGGCCCGCGGCGAGACCGAACGATGTCCCGCGGGCACCAGGAGCTTTAATGTATTCATGATTGTCATTAGAAGTCTGTATTTTCTTTCACTAGAGTGTGTCAGTTATCTGAGTCTGTACTTTCTTTTCAAGTCAGTCTGCACTTTCGTTTTAAATTAGAATAATTGTTGATGGAGTTTGTAGCCCGTCTTGTCAGTTAGAGTCTATTAGTTGTCGCCATGCGTCAGTCTTGAGTCCTTGTAATCGAAATGTTTGATATTATTAAAATTGAAAATTCCAAAAACATGTTGTCTCTATTTTACAGTTATTGCATGTGATCTGATTCAGGCATGGGCACGATGCGTAGGCAATCTCCATAGGATCCGACCATAGCCATAGGAAAAAGGAAAATACAGTGAGAATAAAAGCCAAAATAAAAAGAAGAGCGGAGCGATAAAAGAAAAATGGGAGAGAAAAAGAGAAACAAAAAAGAGAAGGGAAAATCCACAACAAAGAAACAATGGCAAAATAAAAGAAACAAGGCAAGGATAAAAGAAAGACGTCACAGTCAAGAATAAATAAAGCCGGGATGACGCAAGCGGTCGAGCAAATACATGCTAGAAACCATTAACTTCCTAGGTGCATTCATGCCCCAAATGTGCGGTTATCAATTTGATTATGCCCTAACCGCTAACAACGTTGTTGTTGATTATGAGCCCGGACAGGTGGTTCAGTTGACTGGCATTATGGCAACCCACCCATACAACACCCGCTCTAAAGATAAGTCAAAAATGGTCAACCAAGAGTTAGAAGCAAGCATCGTCGACCCATCTA
>MU777548.1:13886-26677 GCA_026770625.1 Nicotiana glauca
TCAGCGATTAAAGCAACTACCCAGGCCATCCAGAGCGGCACTGGAGGGGTATTGGGCAAGAAGAAAAAAGAAGATGTTACAGTAGTGGAATCGAGAGCATGGTCCAGGGGTCCATCACCATATTATCACCAACCACGCCCCCATCCCCAGACCTACCCACACAACCCATATGGCCTGCCACAACACTATTACCCACCTCCCGCCCCCCACTTCTTTGTTCACCACGCCCAAACATACCCTCAACCTCAGGCACCATGGCGTGCACTCACCCCACAAAATACTTACCACACTCAAAATGCCTACCCACCTCCGAGAGCCTACAAAAACCCCACCGGACCTGGTTTTCGACCCAACCTTGCCTCCAAGAATGACAAGCTGCAGAAGAAGAAAACTTTCACACCATTGGGAGAGTCCTACACCAGCTTATACCAAAGATTGAGACAATTGGGCATGTTAAGTCCGATTGAACCCAAAGTACCAAATCCTCCCCCAAGGAACCTGGACCATTCGGTGAATTGCGAGTATTGCTCAGGTGCTGCAGGGCATGATACAGAGAAATGTTGGGACTTGAAAACAGCCATCCAGGAGCTCATTGATACCCACCGAATTGAAGTACAGGCTCCGGAGACGCCTAACATCACTCAGAATCCATTACGAACCCATCATGAGGCTCATATGATCAAATTAATGCAAAAGGGGGAGTGCAAGAAGCCTTCACAAACCGTAATGATGATCAGGGCCAGTGAGAACAAATCAAATGAGAAGTTAATCAGGGGGAAGGCATTGGTCACAGTAGAACAGACAGTCAGCAAACCAGTGATGACAGTAAAACAGGAACCAGTTAAAGTACCAGGAGCAGTTGCTAAGCCCGTTGTGATTGTAAAGGGCACTCGTGCAGAGCCGGTTATCATCAAACCGGTGACTCAGTTACCAGTGATCAGTGAAAAGGCCGTCCCATGGAACTATGAACGAGTGACTGTGACGTACAAGGGGAAGGAAGTTAAAGAAGAAGTTTATGAAACCCATGGACTGACTCGTTCAGGGAGATGCTTTGCCCCTGAAGAGCTGAGAAAGGTTAAAGCAGCCAAAGACAATCCAGCACCAGTAAAGAGGGTCGTAACTGAAGAAGAGGCTGAAGAATTCTTAAAGAAGATGAAAGCACAAGATTATTCCATTGTAGAACAATTGCGGAAAACTCCGGCACAGATTTCATTGCTGTCTCTATTGATTCATTCGGACGAGCATTGCCGAGCATTGATGAAGATTCTGAATGAAGCCCATGTTCCGGATAAGATCTCTGTAAATCATCTGGAGAAAATAGCGAACAAGATTTTCGAGGTCAACAGGGTTACATTTTCGGATGATGAGTTGCCTTTGGAAGGTACTGAGCATACCTCACAGTGGAATGTGAAGACTCTGTGGTTACTCGAGTATTGACTGATAACGGGTCCAGCGCAAACATTTGCCCTCTCTCTACCCTGGAAAAGTTAAAAGAGGATAGTGAGAGAATCCAGAAGAATAGCATCTGCGTGCGAGAATTTGATGGAGGAGGAAAGGACACGGTTGGGGACATCGTGTTGGAACTGACAATAGGACCAGTTGAATTCACAATGGAGTTCCAAGTGCTCGACGTGGCTGTTTCTTACAATCTCTTATTGGGTCGGCCCTGGATTCATGCTGCAAAAGCTGTGCCATCTACCCTGCATCAGATGGTCAAATTTGAATGGGACCGGCAGGAAATTGTGGTGCATGGGGAGGATAGTTCGTGTAATACCATTATGCCTTTCGATGAAGTTGAGGACGACAAAGGTCCATGGGTTTACCAAGTCTTGGGCACAGTGTCAGTTGTCAAAATTCCGGAAGGAGAGTGTATTTCTAGGCCTAGAGTAGCTGCTGCATCTGTCATGGTGGCTTCAGAAATGATAAAGAATGGATTCTTACCTGGAAAAGGCTTGGGTGCCTCGTTACATGGCATCATACAGCCGGTATCTCTTCCTGGAAACCAGGGCACTTTTGGTTTAGGATTTAAGCCCACTACTGCTGACATAAGGCGATCTAAGCAGATGAAAAAGAGAGAATGGACCCTTCCAAAACCCATACCCCGCTTATCCCGTTCCTTTGTCCGGCCTGGTACTAAGAGGCGCCCAGCAACGGTAATGCTTCATTCTGTAATGATGGAACCCGACAAGGAGCTGATGGAAATGTTTGAAATGCTGTTTGATGAGGTGAATGTGGTGGAGGCAGGCGAAGGTCCAAGAAAAGCAGACATGCAGTTCGTGGGGGCTCGTGCAAAGCTTAATAATTGGGAAGCTACTCCTCTTCCTACCCGGAGAGAGTCATGGTAGTTAGTTTTGATTTTCATTTCCGTTTAATCTGGATTATTTCCAAGGTTGTAATTCGGATGCTATGTTCCGTCCATTTGGATGAGTTAAACCTTGTTATCTTACAATTTTAATGAAATGCAATTTTTTTCCTTTTTCATTCCTGATAGCCTTTATTTTGTCTTTCTTTTCTTTCTTGTACAGTCCCTTTTATGCTGGTTTCACTGATGTGTCATGCATGAGGAGTCTTCGGCCTAGTCTTGATTACCAATCTAATTCCGAAATAATAATAAAAGAAATTGAGTGTGATGACGAGGTAGAATATGATGATAAGGAAGCCTTTGAAGAAATTAGAAAAGAATTAAGCCAATTTGAGAAAAAACCCAAACCTAATCTGAACGACACAGAGGCGATCAATTTAGGGGATCAGGAAAATGTACGGGAAATAAAAATAAGCATCCATTTGGAACCTCCGCTCAGATAAGAGATAATCAAAGTGCTGCTTGAGTATAAAGATGTTTTTGCGTGGTCATATGACGATATGCCGGGTTTAAGTACCGATTTGGTGGTCCATAAATTGCCCACAGACCCCGCATGCCCTCCTGTCAAGCAGAAGCTAAGGAAATTTAAAACAGATATCAGTGTGAAAATCAAAGAAGAGGTCACCAAGCAGTTTGATGCAAAGGTCATTCGGGTCACTCGGTATCCCACCTGGTTAGCTAATGTTGTGTCTGTGCCAAAGAAGGATGGAAAGACTAGAGTGTGCGTTGATTACCGTGATCTCAATAAGGCGAGTCCAAAAGACAACTTTCCACTGCCAAACATCCATATATTGATTGACAATTGTGCCAAACATGAGATTGGTTCCTTCGTGGATTGTTATGCGGGCTATCACCAGAGTTTAATGGATGAGGAAGATGCAGAAAATACGGCATTCATCAAGCCTTAGGGGACGTATTGTTATAAGGTCATGCCATTCGGGTTGAAGAACGCAGGGGAAACATATATGAGGGCGATGACCACCATGTTCCATGACATGATACATCGGGAAATTGAGGTCTATGTAGATGACGTGATCATTAAGTCACGGAAGCAATGTGACCATGTTAAAGACCTGAGGAAGTTTTTCCAGAGGCTACGCAGGTACAACCTCAAACTTAATCCAGCAAAGTGTGCATTTGGAGTTTCGTCGGGGAAGTTGTTGGGATTCGTGGTAAGTTGACGCGGTATTGAGTTAGACCCGTCCAAAATCAAAGCCATTCAGGAGTTACCACCGTCGAAAAGCAAGAAAGAGGTGATGACCTTGCTCGGCAGGTTGAATTATATCAGCAGGTTCATTGCCCAGCTTACGATGACTTGCGAGCCTATCTTTAAGCTGCTAAAGAAAGATGTTGCGGTCAGATGGATAGATGAATGTCAGGCAGCATTTGACAAGATTAAGGAGTATTTGGCCAGTCCACCTGTGTTGGTTCTGCCAGAGTCGGGAAGACCCTTGATCCTCTATCTGACAGTTTTGGATAACTCTTTTGGCTGTGTAATGGGGCAACATGACATCACACGAAAGAAAGAGCAGGCGATTTACTACCTCAGCAAGGAGTTCACATCTTATGAGGTAAAGTACACTCAGCTCGAGAGGACGTGTTGTGCTTTAACCTGGGTAGTGCATAAATTGAAACATTACTTGTCATCATATACTACCTATCTCATCTCGCGGTTGGATCCATTGAAGTACATTTTTCAGAAACCCATGCCCACAGGGAGGCTCGCGAAGTGGCAAATCTTGCTCACATAATTTGATATTGTCTACGTGACCCGTACTACGATGAAAGCACAAGCGCTGGCTGATCATCTAGCCGAGAAACCAGTTGATGATGAGTATGAACCTTTGAAGACATATTTCCCTGATGAGGAGACAATGCACGTCGAGGAATTAGAACAAGACGAAAATCCAGGGTGGAAGTTGTTCTTTGATGGGGCTGCCAATACCAAAGGCGTTGGGATAGGAGCGGTACTTATTTTTTAGACAGGGCAACACTACCCTGTTACTGCTTAACTTCGTTTCTACTGCACCAACAATATGGCTGAATACGAGGCATGTATCTTAGGTCTGAGGTTGGCTATAGACATGGGTGTCCAGGAGATCTTGGTCATGGGCGACTAGGATCTTCTGGTGCATCAGATTCAGGGATAATGGGAGACACGAGACTTAAAGCTCATACCGTACCAGCAGTGTTTGCATGAACTTTGTCAACGGTTTCAGTCGATAGACTTCAGGCATATCCCAAGGATTCATAATGAAGTTGCTGACGCTTTGGCCACTTTGGCATCGATGTTGCATCATCCAAATAAAGCGTACATGGACCCGTTGCAGATTTAGGTCCGAGATCAACATGCCTATTGTAACATGGTGGAAGAGGAGCTTGATGGTGAGCCGTGGTTTCATGATATCAAAGAATACCTCAGGATGGGAGTATATCCGACACAAGCCACAAGGGATCAAAAGAGAGCCATTAGACGCTTAGCAAGCGGGTTTTTCTTCAGTGGAGGAGTGTTGTACAAAAGAACTCCAGATCTCGGTTTATTGAGGTGCATGGATGCTAAACAGGCTACAGCTATCATGACTGAGGTACATGCAGGAGTCTGTGGACCTCATATGAGTGGATATGTATTGGCCAAGAGGATTCTTCGAGCTGGATATTATTGGCTTACTATGGAACGGGATTGTATTAGTTTCGTGCGCAAGTGTTATCAATGCTAGGTACATGGATATTTGATTCACTCTCCGCCATCTGAATTGCATACAATGTCGGCACCATGGCCTTTCGTTGCTTGGGGAATGGATGTCATTGGGCCGATTGAGCCGGCGACATCAAATGGGCACAGGTTTATTCTGGTAGCCATTGATTATTTCACTAAGTGGGTTGAGGCGAAAACTTTCAAATCGGTGACCAAGAAGGCAGTGGTTGATTTTGTGCATTCAAATATTATTTGTCGATTCGGAATCCCGAAGGTAATTATCACAGACAATGGTGTCAATCTCAATAGCCACCTGATGGCGGAGACGTGTCAGCGGTTTAAGATCACGCACCACAATTCCACCCCATATCGCCCTAAGGCGAATGGAGCGGTCGAAGCAGCTAACAAGAACATCAAAAAGATACTTCGAAAAATGGTGGAAGGGTCCAGGCAATGGCATGAGAAATTACCTTTCTCCTTGTTAGGTTATCGCACTACTGTTCACACTTCAGTAGGGGCGACTCCTTATTCATTGGTATATGGTACGGAGGCAGTAATACCCGCAGAGGTTGAAATACCATCCCTTCGAATTATCGCCGAGGCAGAAATTGACGATGTCGAATGGGTCAAGGCCCGATTGGAGCAACTGAGCTTGATTGATGAAAAAAGATTGGCAGCAGTATGTCATGGACAATTGTACCAATAGAGAATGGCAAGAGCATATAACAAGAAAGTGCGTCCGTGGAAGTTTGAAGTAGGGCAATTGGTATTGAGGCATATCTTACCTCATTGGGCCGAAGAAAAGGAAAGTTCGCCCCCAACTAGAAGGGGCCATTTGTTGTAACCAGAGTGTTGTCCAATGGTGCATTATATCTGACAGATGTGGAAGAAAAATGTGTAGAAATGGCTATCAACTCCGATGCAGTCAAGCGACACTATGCATGATTTCTTTGTCTAGTCGTACTTAATTGTATTTGGCATGTTTTGAGATTGAAATGACGAAGGCATTTTGTTCTGCTATCTAAACACTTTATCCTTTGTTATCCCTTTGAGCCTTATTTTATTTCCTTTCGTACCCCTCTTTCGGAATCAACAATAAAACTCGTAGGCCCGCGCCAGAAAGTAAGTGTTAAAATAAGAGAAGAGCAGTGAAAAAGCAAATGAAGTTGAAAAGGAAAATAAAAAGAAAAAAGAAAAGAAAAAAAAGAGAAAAGAAAAGAAAAATAAAGAGAAGAGAAAAGAAAAGAAAAGAGAAAAAGAAGAGAAAAGAAAAAGAAAAGAAAAAAAAAGAAAAGAAGAAAAAATATAGAAAAGAAAAGAAATGAAAGAAAAGGGAAAGTGGAAGAAAGGAAAGATCGCAACAACGAAGTAATTTTATAACCTGAACTACGTCTGACTTGATCCCGAAAGGGTACGTAGGCAGCCTCTTTGAGGTTCAGTCATACCAAAATAAAACCCCAAAGGTCCCCAAGAAAGAAATTGGGGCAGAAGTTGTGATCGTTGTAAGCAAAGCTAATTCCGAAAGTTGTAATATTAAACCCGTGATCGAATTATTTTGAGCCTCCATACCCTTCTTTCTAAATCCTATCCAAAAGCCTGCATTACAGTCCAAAGAAAGACCTTCCGATCAATCTTCAAGAAATACCAATGCGAGCAGGTAAAGTGATTCATTTTGGGGGTAACACTCTGGTACCAGAGGAGAAATGGCGGAAATGAGAGAGTCTTATTGGTGAAAACCCTCACGGGCACCATAAGGCGACGTGAGTTGAGGGAAATAAAAAATTAGAGAGTCTTATTGGTGAAAACCCTCACGGGCACTGTAAGGCATCGTGAGCTGAGAGAAGTCAAAAATGAGTGAGTCTTATTGGTGAAAACCCTTATGGGCACCGTAAGGCAAAGGTGAGGTTCTTTAATGGGCAAGTGAAACAAGTCTTTGGTTTAAAGGTGCTCGAAACATGGAAAGATGAGCGAGGTTTGGGTTTTGGCGAAAGTCAGGTTATGAAAGTCTGGAATAGCAAATGTGGCAATGGGAAGCTGATTGGTTAAACAGGCTAGGCTGGTTAATCCAGATGCATGGCATGATCAATGGTACCGGCCTTTCCACTTAGATAAGTCCTATCCTCTTCTTTTTATTACAAATCATCCGTTTTCAGAGTCTTTCTATCCTTAACCTTCGAGGTCATTGCATTTCCTCCTCTTGAGGTCTGTCTGTAAGATGTTTCAGTGTCAGTTCTGTTCAAACTAAAAAGGAAGGATATCAAGGCTAACTACCAGCTTCCCAGTTGTACAGCGCAACAGGGCCGGAATATATCAAAGATGTCAAAAGAAAAGTAAGACATGAAGGACCACTGGAAGTTCCATCAGTGGGTTAATCAGATAATTGTGGGGGAGAAGCAAAGTTTCAAAAGAGGGGTCAGAAACACAAAACAGCAATACGGGATAAAACATTTGGGTCATCAAAGTCAGGGGGTTGAAAGTCAGTCAGGAAGTTGAGGCGTTTCAAAGCAAGTATAGGGAAACAAGTTGGAGCAGAGCCGGAAGCAGGAACATACCCAACAAGAATGCCAGTAGCTAACCACCATTTTATATTAACAAATCTTTCTTTGATTGAGACAGGGGCAGAAAGTTTTCTTTGTTTATTTTGTTGCAATCAGGAGTCCACCTGGAGAACAAGGGAATACATTTCAAAGTTTCAGCAGTCAGGCACCCACCCGGAGAACAAGGGAAGTATAATGTAAACTTCATCTCTCAAGTTTTAATATTTGGTAACATAACGCGCCCAACCATCAAACTGGGGCATAAATATTTCTTTGTTTTGTCTGTTTTGTTGCAATCAGGAGCCCACCTGGAGAATAAGGGAATACTTTTCCAGTGTTGCAGTCAGGAGCCCACCTGGAGAATAAGGGAATATTTTTCAAGTTTCAGCAATCAGGAGCCCACCTGGAGAACAAGGGAATACATTTCAAGTTGCAGCAGTCAGGCGCCCACCAGGTGAACAAGGGAAGTACAGTTCAAATTTTAGCTTTTAAATTTGTAATATTGGATAACATGATATACCCAACCACCAAACTGGGGCGAAAAATTTCTTTGTTTGTTTGTCTATTTTGTTGCAGTCAGGAGCCCACCTGAAGAATAAGGGAATATTTTTCAAATTCAAAAATCAGGAGCCCACCTGGAGAACAAGGGAATACTTTTCAAGTTCAGCAATCAGGAGCCCACCTGGAGAACAAGGGAATACTTTTCAAGTTCAGCAATCAGGAGCCCACCTGGAGAACAAGGGAATAAGTTTCAAGTTTTAGCAATCAGACGCCCACCTGGAAAATAAGGGAAGTGCAATTCAAATTTTAGCTTTTAATTTTAATATTTGATAACATGATGTGCCCAGTAACCAAACTGGGGCAGAAAATTTTCTTTGGTTGTCTATTTTGTTGCAGTCAGGAGCCCACCTGGAGAATAAGGAAATAATTTTCAAGCAGCGCGGTCAGGAGCCCACCTGGAGAACAAGGGAATACTTTTCAACCGTCAGCAATCAGGAGCCCGCCTGGAGAATAAAGGCACATATTTCAAATTTCAGTAGTCAAGAATCACTCGGAAGAATGGCAAAACATCGCCAATCACAGTTCGCGGCAACAACAAGGATTCCATTAGAAGAATACAAGTTCAAGGCAACACAAGAGCAAGTTTGAAGATATAGATAGGATCTTTTGTAACTCGTAGATCATAGCTTAGGCTAACTTCTTTTGTTTTACCACGGTGTAATAAGGAGGTCAGCGAGCAGTAATAGCAGCAACAGCAGTGAAATCACAGCTCCTGGTAGTCCCAGCTACCAAACCTTCCCGAACTACACTGACCGATTCCTCTTTAGCCCTGGATATGTAGGCAACTTCTGAAGCATGGTGCGGTCAAACTTTTCAAAAATGCTTCACACAGAATATTCGAACGGGCAAAAATCGCTCATATTTGCTCAATTATCTTTGCCCGAAAATCTTTCACGTTTTCGAGCAAAGAGGGGCAGCTGTGAGCACCTGATTTTTGCCCTATATATGAATTATTCCCATAAATTCAAACAAAACAATTTCTTTATTATTTTACAATTTTTGTGAATTTTATGGCATTTTCTGTTAATTGTTGCATTTTATTTGTGCATTTTAATTCATATAAAAAATACAAAAAATACATTGCATTTAGGATTTAATTTCATATTTTTAGTATTAATTAGGGGTTAATTTGTATTAGAACAAAATATGAAGAAAGTAACAAAAATAGTTCACTTTTGTATTTTTATTATTTTAATTGTGAAATTATCACGAAATAATTTTTAAAACAATTTTAGGCATTAATTAGTTTTAGTTTAATTTTTATTTGCATCAGAAAAAATAATACAAAAATACAAAATGGAAAAACAAAAAGAAAAGGAAACAAATGAATAGGAAATAATTAGAAGAAGAGAGCTGGTCTTAAAGGACTGGATTTTGGGCCAAATACTTGAGCCCAAACGAAATTACCCCTTAAATAACCCCTAAACCGGATCCAATCCCACGCCCAGGCCCAATACCCCAATACCCAACCCGATTGATTCCCAACTAACCCAAACAACGCCGTTTGGCGTCTTGGCCATCAAATTCCTTGATCTAATGGCCCACGGTGGCTCCTGGTATTATAATAAAAGTGTCCGAATCCGTGTATTAACCTAAAAAACCAAGTCCGGCTTCCTCGTATCTCCCTGTAACCTCACCGGCGGAGCAGCCGCTGGCAAACGCCACCTACTCCAATCGACCCCAAAATTACACCCCAGATTCTCTTTCTCTTCCTCTACCCCAAATCCATGACTGGTTTCCTTCGAATCACAGTCAAAACGTCTCGAATATTCTTCCAAAGTTTTCTGGCCACGACGCCACCTCTTCCAAATCACTCCAAACTTACACCAATGACTCCCCTGACTTCCCTTAACCCAAATTCGTGACCATCTTCCCTCGAATCTCTCTGAAGCCACTCGAATTTGGATTTGAGGACTTTCCGGCCAAGAACCCTAATTGCCCAAATTACCCCAAACTGATATCTCGTGACCCGTTCATCTTCCTTATGGGAATTTCAAGGTCATAGATGGTGAAATGTCACTGGGGTGCTTCAAATTTCAGATCGAAGGATTTAGTTTTGGGCCGCTCAGTTAAGTTCGATTTTTCTTTTATTGCTTAATTCCCTTTTGCTTTCTTACTTAGACTAATATGCATGAGGGTTAACTTTTTTAATTTTATGCCTGAGTGTTAGCCCGTATAGGTTTGAATCAGTTTGATTTTAATGTTAGCTGTTGATTAGTAGAGTTTCATTAGAATAAAATGTATTAGGCGTTAATGTTATTTCTTAATGCATTTCAGTTCGCTTAGTTAGGGATAATGTTAGTTTAATTTCGAGTTATTAGTTCAATTTGGTTTCAAGTCCATCTGATTATGTGTTCTCAATCATGATTTGTTGTCTAACCACTTGTTTGGGTTATTAGTTGAAGTTATTTAGGTAACCACGGTTAAGGGGGCTGGAGTCAATCGATTTAGTTGTGTAGTTCAGAAAAATGAAGGGTAATTAGGGTATTTCAGGGTAATGTTTCTTTGGTGTTTGATCTAGTACACCCTAGAATCTTCTAGGTTGGGGTCGTAGTGGAATATCAGTAAAAAAGGGGTGTTAGCTTGCAGAATAAGTTTAAAAAAAAATTAAGGGACTAGAGTTGAAATTAACAGGGGCCTAAAGGAAAACTAAAATCTATAGCTCACACTTTATTTGCCTATAAAAAGGCGTCAAAATGCCTTGATGAGGGGTCTGCTCTTGGAATCATAAAATTCCCTCCCCAAAAATATCCTGAAGCTCCAGAGATCTGAAATTCAAATTCAGATCCAAAACTCTCTTTAGGTCTTAGCTTCCTTCAAAGAAAAAAACCAAAAGAAAAAAAACAATAGAAAACTGTCCGAAAATCCAAAAAACTACTGTTTCATTAACCTGAAGATGAATTTCGACCTTTAATTATTGGTTTACATTTTCGTTTAGTTCAGTGAAGGTTCAGAGGCGTCTCTGTTTGATTTCGAGTAGTTTTGTTTTGGGGTTCGACCAATTTGCTTTGGTCATCTGCTGGTGCTGTGTTTTTGTGAAGTTTCCAGAGTTTTTATGAAGTGATTTTGTTCCAAAACTGTCTCTATTGCTACTGTGGTTGACTGTTGGATACAAGCTGTTATTACTTGCTGCTGATCTCCTCTTCTTCTGCTGTAATTCGATTCCCAGGTACACATTCGAATCATGTTTGATGAAGCTGTGAAGTGCAATGATGAAATTAAGCATCCATCTATCTGTTTCTGCAAAATGTGTGTCTGAACCATCATAGTAGAAGTAATGATACATGACCTATATTTGCTTAGGAATACATTTGATTTGTGTGTATATTGTATAACTGGACTGACCGAACTGGAACTATATTGTTTGACTAGCGATCTAGACATGTTATAGCTTGGTTCGTTTGGCGTAGTGTGATAACTGGAATAGGAAATTAAGTTTAGATATATGATCCTCATTTGTTTTAATTGGAAATTAAGCGGAACGTCAGTGTACAGCCTCATCCCTGTTAATGTCTAGACGAGTTAATTTGTGATTAACGTTCATCGGGCTATGTGTTAACTCAAAATCATACACCAAAAGCGATTAAGGTGTAGTAGTCTAAAATAATGCCCCATTCACTGTGAAATTGGTTTCTAAGTCTTGTTAAATGATAAAATTGTCCAATAGTTCAGTTAGGTAGAATTTTACAATTTGTTTTAGAATTGAATCGGGATTGATATATGGTTCGTTATTGGTTTAAGTTGATAGTTATCAACATTTTGTCTTGAACATTTTCGTCAATCCATTAATGGTAATCTCTGTTCAAATTGATATCACATCTAGCTTGAAGTAGTTCATCAGTTTGCTTTAAGTTCGCTTCATTGATAATATTGACTGAATTGCGATTTTCATTGGTTGGGTTTGAAGGATTGGGCCAATGCTGGTGGCTAAAAGTAGCCAGGCCCCTTCCCATCTTAATTTAATTGGTTTGAGGCCTGCCCAAAGGCAATTCCAGTAGCCCAAATTGGACAAGTTCAAAAATCGAAACAGCATACTCAACTGCTGCCTGGGCTAACTTCAAGGCCAAAAATACTTAAGTCCAGTAGAGGCGAATCAAATAGGAAATTGTAGTTCACTTTAGGATTGGCCCTTTAATTAATAAAAATGGGATGAGCCTCGCTAAACAAAATATATAAATTGCGGGGCCCTCGGTGAATGTTTATATTAAAAATTGTAGAATTCGGGATGGGCCGTTTAGCGAATTTCACGGCTCTCCCCAAAATAATAACGCGTTAGTCTCTTTATGCATAGTTCTAATAAAAATTACCTTCCTAAAATTCGGGTGCACATTTATGTGACCCAAATCCAAATCTCAACGGAATCGAAATGGGTTGACAACCATGGGTGCGCTGGTGCGACGTGGTTTGAAATGCATTTTTACGACATTGCAATTCTTATTAAAATAAAAATAAAAGCGGGTTACTAATAAAAGGCACATAAGGTATAACATGTTTTGAAATCAGATAAAATCAAATACAACAGGAGACCGTGCTAGAACCACGGAGCCCGGGAATGCCTAATACCTTCTCCCGGGTTAACAGAATTCCTTACTCGGATTTCTGGATCGCGGACTGTTAACAGAGTCAATAATTTCCT
>MU777549.1:10900-90893 GCA_026770625.1 Nicotiana glauca
TGGGAACATCATCAGCTACAATTGAGGTTGCACAAGCAACTGTCTCTATGAGACGAACACGTTTCGTTATTGTCCTTTTTGGCCTGCTGGTTGCTATTGATTCAAGTTGTTGTTGAGGTTCCTGAGTTGGAATCTCCTCTACTGGCTCTCCTTCCAGAGGATAATCTTAATTTGTTTCCTCATCTGCTTCTTGTGTAGGAAAAATTAATTTTCCCTCAAACTCCACCTGCTTAGAAGCACCCTCATTTTGTTTGGTATCTTCTGTTACCTTATTTACTATAGCAGATTCATCGAAGGTAACATCCCTGTTGAATATTACTTTCTTTGTCATATGACACCATAAGAGATATCCTTTGACTCCAGAAGTAATCCCCATAAAAATAGCCTTCTTTGCCCTTGGATCCAATTTTGACTCTATCACATGATAATATACAGTTGAGCCAAACACGTGCAAAGAGTCATAATCTACAGCAGGCTTTCCATACTATTTTTCAAATGGTGTCTTGCCATCAATAGCAACAAATGGTAGACGATTAATGAGGTGGCATGCATATGTAATTTCCTCAGCGCAAAATTCTTTGCCCAAGACAGCATTAGACAACATACACCGTACCTTCTCCATCAAATGTCCGGTTCATACGTTCTGCCACTCCATTCTGTTGTGGTGTATGTGTGACAGTGAAGTTTCGGACGATGCCATCATTTTCATAGACCTTATTGAAATGATCATTTTTATATTCACCTCCATTGTTTATGCGAATACACTTGATCCTCCTGCCTGTTTGATTCTCCACCATCGTCTTCCATTTGAAAAAAATCCCAGCACTTCATCTTTGCTCTTCATTGTATACACCCAAACTCTTCGGGAAAAATCATAAAAAAGGTTATAAAATAGTTCTTCCCACCCAATGAAGATGTTTTAGAAGGACCCCAAACATCAGAGTGTACATAATCCAAAATGCCTTTAGTATTATGGATTGTTGTACCAAATTTAACGCTTGTCTGTTTCCCTTTGAAACAATGCTCGCAAAACTCCCAGTTGAAAGTCTTTACCCCTTTCAACAATCCTTGATCTGATAGAGTTTTCAAGAATTTTCCTCCAGCATGTCCCAAGCGCATTGCCACAGCCTCACTGGACGCCACTGTCGTTGTTCCAATAACTGTACTACCACGATAGCGGTACATGTTATTGTTTTTCCGATTAGCCTTCATTACCACCAGTGCACCAGAGCATACTTTCATCACTCCATTTTCTGCAATGATTTTGAACCCTTTTGATTCTAGAGCTCCCACAGAGATGAGATTCTTCTTCAAATCCGGTACATATCGAACATCTGTTAATGTTTTGATCATTCCATCATGGTTCCTTAATCATATTGAACCAATGCCGAATGAGGTAAGAGGGTTGTTATCCGCTGTATGGATGACTCCATATTCTCCTTCTTAAAATTCCACGAACCAATCCCTGTTGGGACACATATGATAGCTACAAGCTGAGTCCATCAACAATATGTCTGATGATGTTGACGGCTCCATTGTAACTAATGAGAAATATGAATCATCACAATCAGCTACATTTGAATCCATCATGGCCTTTCCATTGTTATATTTGGACTGATTGTTCAACATCGGATAGTCTTTCTTCCAGTGTCCCTTTTCTGGACAAAAGGCACATTCATCTTTGCTGGGTTTAGATCTTGACTTAGATCTTCCTTTCTTTGTCCTCGTTTGATTTTGAGGACGACCCCTCACAAATAGGGCTTATCCATTTCCATCCTTCTGTTTTTCTCTCTTTCTTTGTTCATGCTGTACAAAGCCGAACAAACCTCTCTGAGAGAAACTTCGTCATTTCCATGGAGTAGAGTAGTTTCAAGGTGCTCGTACTCATCAGGAAGTGGCACCAACAACATCAAGGCCAAGTCACCATCATCATAAGTTGTATCCATATTTTGCAAATCTGTGACCAACTTATTGAAACTGGTGATATGTTCATTCATCGTGGTACCAGGAACATAGGTGAAGTGAAACAGTCTCTTCTTCATATATAATTTATTTTGACTGTTTTTCTTCAAAAATTTATCCTCCAGTGCTTTCCATAATTTACTTGCAGAAGTTTCCTTTGTGTATGGATATTTCTGCTCTCTAGCAAGGTAGGATCGACTGGTACCGCAAGAAACACGGTTGATAATTCTCCAATCTTCTTCTCCAATAACATCTGGCCTCTTTTCTTCAATAGCAAGATCTAGCCCTAGTTGAAAAAGGATATCTAGAACCTCGCCTTGCCACATCCCAAAATGTCCTGACCCGTCAAATATTTTTACCGCAAATTTTGCATTTGACACAATTCTTATCATAAGCGAAGATGCCAATGATGACGTATTGTTGACACTTGATGTAGATTCTTCTTGTTTATTATCTCCCATCTTTGGCACAAATAGTATTTAATAGTTGACGACATAAATCAAGATTATTTCCTTTCTGGTGTGGAAGATCAACGTAAGATGTAACCACAGAGCATACTCAGACAGAATCTCACACAGTTACCAAGATAAATCTTTTCTGATGTGGAAGATCAGACTATGCTGCAACCACAGAGCATACTTAAACAGTAACTTGGCTTTGATACCAATTGTTGCGGAAGCCAAATGTATATAGTGTGAATGAGTCACAACTACTATACCAAAAATTATGGCATCCACCAAATAATAAATAAGACAATAAAACAACAATAAAAGGAACACCAGAATTTACGAGGTACGGCTAATTTTGCCTACTCTTCGGACACAACCAATATTTTATTCCACTCCAAAAATACAAGTAAAATAATACTAAAGAGAGAAGATACAAATGTCTTAAGAAGATAAGAAGGCAAATGAGAGGTGTGTTTAAATCCTAAACATTAGGCTTCTTTTACGGGGAGAAACTCTCCCCAATTTAAGTCTTTCGCCGATGTGGGACTAAGTTTTGCCAAACTTAACACCCCTTAGGTGCGTTGACCATTACATTTCCATGTTCATCCATTTCCCTGCCTAATGCATCCAAACGAAGGACGGGGGTTGCTCTAGTGGGTTTTGGCTGAATGGTAACAGTAGCTATAGTCTAAAAACTTCGGTCTCCCGTACCCTTGTAGTTGTTGGGCAAAGGAATTTTCTTAAGTTTTTCTGTTAGCTTCTTCTGCCTTTGTATGAAAGCCCTTACAATTCCTTTAGCATAAAGAGCTAAAGTGGCACTTTGACCATAATAATTCGGCTCCGGTGTTGGCTCTTCCATCACGGTTCTCATTTCAATTCCTATTTTCCCCTTCCTTTCTTCATCAATTTCCACATCTCCATTGCTCTTATTCCCTCTCTCTTTTCCTCTGTCTTTCCTCTTATGCACATTCCTTCTCTCTTATAAGATTCCTCTCTGTTAGCTTCCGATTCATATGAACTCTCGCCTTCTTCTCGATCCTTTTACTCCTATGCGAGTGCCTTTTCTCCACTAAATCCTCTCACTCATACGATTTTTATCTGTTGACTTCCATCTCCCCTTTTTCTCGATCATCTTTCCTCCAATGCCAATGCCTTTTCTCCACTGAGTCCTCTCTCTCGTGAGATTTTTCTCCGCTAACTCTCTATTCATGTGATTTCTCGCAACGCCTTTTACGTTCAGGATCGGGTCTTCTTCGATCATCGGATGGGTGTCCGTTATCTTCGTCACTTAAGTGGTGCTTCAAATGGTCGCGATGATGATGACAGAGCCCGAAGTTGTCGTCTACGTCGTCCTTTGCTGTTCGATGTTTGTGCTCTTTCTTATTCGATTTATTCATCTATAAAAAGTAGAAGTAAACAATGACAGCCTAACTTTTATAGTTTTACCAGTTTTTGTATCATATTTTTTAATTTATTTGTGGAGGTCAAGTAAATAATGGTCATAGTGTTTAGTTTTGGATTATATCAAAATCCTATACATTGACGTAATACTTAATTGCTGAAAATCGTAATCCAAGCGCCACTTAAGTGTTTTGCTATCATCTACCAAATCCATATATCTTGAAACTCAAAATATTGTACACGTTGTTCATGATGGAAAACTAGAGTAAAGGGGAGAATCTTATTAGGGGGATGATGAGTGAAAGAGGTCAGGAAGTAATCAGAGGAGATGAGAGAAAACCAGTGCCTGCACACTAACTAGCATCGAATTGCTTCTTAGCGGCACGAAAGTCTAACAAGTGTTTCATCAAGTAATTCTATATGAGGTCTAACATGACATATATAAAATTAAATTAAAGGGCAAGCTTAGATTATTTGTGTGTAAGCATAACATCTATAAAAGTTATAAAGGAACACAGTCACTACATGCGAGCTTTAACACGAGATTATTGCAGAGAAGATTAGGCATCATGAAATATGCTAGATTATGTTGTATAACATATTTTGACACTATTAAAGTTATAGGAATGACAATATTGAACAGTTAGTTTAACAGAGTAGTTAAAATCAAAAGTATAAACACATAACATGAATGAAAGGTCTTTAACTACAAAGCAAAAACAGCATGATTTGGGTTCAACATTATACCATAAGCCTAGAACATCCTGAATGAACTAGATCAGGACAAGAAGAAGAAAAAGAAACAATGATCAGCAACTCTACTCCACATGACCAAGGCTCAACCATGCCAACAAAAGACTATTTAACTGGAGAAGGTTAATGGAACGGGCCCATTATTTATCGAGTTTCTAACCATACAGCACCAATGACCCTATATATTTCACGCTTACGAAAAACAACTCACTCTTTGATATGAACTTCTAAGATTAAAGGGGTTGTCTTAGTACTCGTGTTGGCCACCAGTTTTGGATAAGTGGTAACACATTTGAACCATAATATGTTGTTAGTTCTCGTGTCGATCCTTGCAGCTTGATCAATAGAGAAGGCCAGCTAGAGCTTTCCACTTTCTCTGTCTGAATATTGTACGCAACAACAGAGTAACCAACCAGAAAATATACAAGATTCTCATTATATGGGTCGAAAGCTAGCACACAAATCTCAGGGTTCATGACTTTGGAATCATAACCGAGTGTGAGGGGGCATCTTAATGCTGTGTTAGTTAGGATTTTCTCGTACACCAAACACCATTTTCCCGTTCTGTAATTCTCAAGCTCCCATATACTTATAGAAGGATATCTACTTGGAGAAGCTTGTAGGAAAATTATCTGAGAAAATCGTAGACGACCTCGACATACACCCAATTTACATACACCACCAATATGTCGAGCCTCAAGTGGTAAATCAATAATACGAAGAAATCGGGCAGGTTCATCGAATGGATCAAATGCGAGAATACAGTCAACTATAATGCAAGTCTCATGAACCATTGTAAATAACATCTTTTCACAGGCAATAAGTGAAATCTTATGAGCACTACACCAGCTATTCAAAATCCTTGGAGATGTAACAACCAATTTGGTCCATTTCCCTTGCTCGGACGAAAACTTTTCTATAAGAAACTCAGAATCACCAGAAGGAATAAATCGTAACACCAGATACATGTTAGAATTAAGCTCAATCAAGAAACCAACGTTTTCACCGAAATCTCCTCTTCCTGAAGGGGCTGGAGGAAGAGCAATCCATTCCCTAGTCACAATATTACAGATATAATAATTCATAGTAGATGATGGCTTCATGTAATTACCCATCACAGAGCATAAAATTAAGTCACCACATGATGCTTCTAAACAAATTTCACTTTTATTCCAACCTGCTGAGAGAAATCTCAAATCCACATGTTTTGATAAACCCTGTACGGAGTGAAACTCCACGTATTCTGCATGTTGTTCATCATGGAAAACTAGGGTAAAGGGTGGATTTTTATTATGACGATGATTAATGAAAGAGGTGACGAAGTAATGAGAGGAGATTAGAGAAAACCAGCGTTTGCATACCAATTTGCATCGAATTGCTTCATTACTGTATGGTAGTCTAATGAGTATTTCGTTAAGGAGTTCTTCTGTCAGATTATCGAAAATCGATTGTGTCTTTCTCTTGTTCCGAACATGGCGAGGAACCTTCAACTTGTGGCTGCGGGACTGTGTACTCTTTGAATCTCCCATTGGCCCTGAAGAGTTTTTGCCCTATCTCCATCACTATAAAAGATTCGGATGGGTTTAATTTTAAGTATAGTTTTGTGGATGATCCTTAACTTTTATTTTATTGCATTAACGACGTTATATTTAAATTTGATTAAGGATTTTTATCTTTGTAAATAAAAAGTACATTTATATAAAAGTACCACTCATTTTGTCCAACTTCTGTGTTATACTTTTCATTTTAATTTGACTCGAAAAGAATCTTAATACTTTATAATTTAACTCTAAACTTCTATTTTACCTTTAATGAGATAATCTATAATTATATAATTTTTATATCTTGTTTTAGACCATATAAGTTCTATTTATTAACTAAAATTTTCTATATGAGAAATTTTATTAATATATACAATTTTTACATTATCGCTTGGAATTCTTTTTTTTTTTTTTTTGTATGTGATTTATTATGATTTTTGTTATGTGTATATGCACGACTTTTCTCATAATAATTCTAGTTATATGTCTTATATTTTTTTGTATTTTCTCGGAGATTTGTTTTTTTATTCTTGTTCGAGGGGTAATTAATTCGGGATTGATTTGAAAGCTTTAAGTTGGAAGAGTTAATCAAGGTTTGACTTTTGAGTAAATAATCTGGAATCGTGATTGATGTTTCAATATGCTCGTATGATAATTTCGGATTTGTGTGTATGTTCGGATTTGGAGGTTTCTAAAAGATTTTGGCTCTATATCTCATTAGTATTATTAAATTGTCATATGACTTTTTAGTAGCTTACTAGTGTAATATAATATACATATATAATTTTTTGTTATTCTTAAAATTTAACTTGATTTAATCTTGTATGACTATTTCTTAAACTTATTTCTTTATTTATATTTTCAAGAATCTTTGAGGATTATTTATTTACTTAATTTTACCAAATAAATTTTGAAGTGTGAATAGAGTCGCATTATCTCTATTCTCCTCTTTGTTCAACTTTTTTTTTTTTAGCTATTTCCATATAATGTTAATATAAAATACAAATATTATTATATTATTTTTCCAAATGGGTGGTGTAAATTAGTTCAGTCTAAACAGAAAAAGTTTTTTTATTATATGTCATAATCCTGCTAATAATTATTATTAATCTAGTATAATTTTTAATAAGTAATTAAATTAAATTCTCCTTTCCTTTTGTATTTAATATGAAAACTTATATTGTTTTTGTTTAAAATTATTACATAAGAATTTATATTATATCTTTATATTTTTTGTTTCTTGGAATTATTATTTATGTTTTTGGCTTTAGTTTTATCTATTATAATATTTCCAGTTACATATCTTATCCATAAAGCATGACCATAAAATTATTCAAAAAAACTTTCTGGTCTCAAAAATCAAATAAGTCTTATCATTTAAAATACATCTGCATTGAAGTTATTTATTTATATACTTTTTTCTTATTTTTTTGGTTTCTTGTCCATGTTATTAAGTTAATCATAAATTAGAATTGTTCATTCTTGTCCGCTACTCCCATTATAATAAACTACTGGATGATTTTGGTTTTTTTAGTAATATAATTTTCATGTACTTTTATTCTTCTATTCTATTGCACGGATTAATATTTAAACTTATCAATAATATTTTTGGGTATGATTATTTATTTTATTTTATTTTTAAATTAATTCAAAGTATTAAATTTTCTCACACTATCTCCACTCCCTCTTTCTATATTATTTTCCCCTATCATAAGATTCTATAAGCATTTCATTTAGTGTTAATCTAATAATAGGAAAAAAAAGAGTGTATATGCTCATAATTTATTCTTAACAAAATCTCAAGGCAATTTTTCCGTCTTCGGAGTTTTATTTTTGAATTCAAAAGCTTGGATAAGATTTGATTTATTTATTTTTCAACTCAAAAGCTTGGATAATTTTTGAGTTGATTTAATTTAACAAAACAAATAGATATTATTATTATTAACAAAACATAAAGCTAAAACATACAGCTTAACACATATGTAGCTATTTCCAGCTTAATTCTCCTTTATTTTAAATATAAATATTGAACTTTAATTTTATTTTTTAAACTTTTATTATCTATTTTTACGTGTGTAATTACCTATATAATTGTATAGGATAAAATCGGTTCACGTTAAACACTAGAATAATAGAGTGACACGCGGAATCGGGTACAGACGAAAGAACGAAGCGAGTGAAAACCAAGACGAGGGCAACAACTTCTGTTGATATCGGGTAGACTCCGAAGGGAGCATTGTCAACGAGGGCAAATAAATATTTGCCTCTAGATGACATTCAATGAAGAATATTCTTTAGTATAAAATAAACAATCCATTTTTTGCATTCATAGCATGTCGTGGCATATTCATCAATGGCCCCCATTATTATCATTTAGGAGGGGCTTGATCCTAGGATCTTGTTCCCTAGGTATAGCTATAAATAGTGACTTCAATAGCCATTGTAAGACATGAAAATTTTGACAAACGTATGCTACACATTATTCAAAGCTAAATTATATTTTATTTTCTGTTTGATGATACTCTTATTGCTATCTTCGGAAGCCTTGCTCCCAGAACCAAATGAATTGTTATTTTATCTTGATTTTAACGCTAAGTCTTGCATTTTATTTAATTTATTTATCATTTTGGATTCATATCGATTCGCTTGTCTACAAACTACGCTATAAATTTAAATGTGCCGTTTTACATGCAAATAATTTGATGCCCACCATGGGGCTTAGACAGTTGCGTAATTGAGTTGGTCCTTGCATCTACTACTAATCTGTTTGATTCTTTGTTTCTTAGCGAAAATCGTAAAATATGGGAGCTAACGATGGCAACAACGCACACAACTTTGAGGCACAAGAAAATCTTCCTCAACACAAGGATTCGATCAGATACACCCGCAATCAGGAGGACGTAGCCATACCGGTTCATAGTGGGCGATACCCATGATGCTTACGTAAAGCGACTCCTGATGATGCCGAAGACGATCACGTTTTGAAAATAGTGAGGATCTTGAGAGAATAACAACATGCTATTATGGGTCATCTCTCACAGAAAGAACAGTCCATGAAATAATTAAGGCAAGCATTGTCGGGTTCTTCCAATAATGCGAATGGAAGAGGTCCAGTTCCTCCCGGCATTCCCGTGAATCAAACAGTATAAAGGGTTAATAACAACACTCTGAAGGGTGAGGTCGTCTTTGGCGGGTCCAGGGGATCGACAACTAATATGGTAACAACAACAGTAATGATCAATTCAAAATCGAACTCATGTGGTTTATGGGGGAAATAAATGCCCGAATGGATAAAATTCCGAGCGCACTGCTAGTGTTGAAGGGACAAAACTCAAAGAAATACACCCAGTTATCGTTCAAACCTAGCACAACATCAAAGTTAATGTTGAAACGGTTCAAATTGATAGACATACCAAAATATGATGGGTATTCAGAACGCCAGGAGCACATCACCACCTATACAATAGCGGTGAAAGGAAACGACATGGATCCACACGTGATTGAGTCGGTCCTATTGAAGAAGTTCAGAGAAACCCTTACAAAGGGGGCCCGGACATGGTATTCACTCTTACCTGAACACTCAATAGATTTGTTTGAGATGATTGCAGACTCTTTCATCAATGCGCATGCCGGAACTAGGAAGGTACATGCCGGAAAGACGGACATATTCAAAATTGCACAAGGAGAGTCCGAATTGCTATGTGAGTTCGTGACTAGGTTTTAGAAAGAAAGGATGTTGCTACCGGTCATGCCAGATGAATGGGCAGCTGATGCATTTACTAAGGGGATGAACCCAAGAAGTTGCGATGCTTCTCACAAACTGAAAGAAAGCTTATTCGAGTTCGAGGAAATTACTTGGGTGAATGTCCATAACTGTTACAAGTCAAAAGTAAGATTAAAAGAGGTTGGGCTCAAGTTCCCGACAACAAATGAGGGTCGGGATTGGAAAAAGAACAAATATAAATCGAAGGATGGTTTTTATGTAGATCGACGATCTTCTAAGGGACAATTTTGGCCATGCAAAAGGGCCGAAGGATACGTTAGAGGTTTTCGGTCAGCAAATAAATTTGCTTAAGATAGAAGGACTAACCGTGGCCGGATGTCATGACCACAAACCACCCAGGTTGTGATGGCGCCTATCGCAGTACTAGGCTAGCCGATTTGACATTTATAACATAAAACTTCTTCTTTTCTTAAATCATTTACTAATCAAATATTATCACAAATATTTCATTTAAACTTTTCAAAAACAATCAAAAAGTATGCAAAATATCAACCACTGCCCGATCCCGCTGTTACTAGTCATGAGCAACTAAAATACATTCTGATAGTGTCTACTCAATACAAGATGAGTTTGATAAAAATGGATATTAGATGATAGGAAAGAGAAAGGCAGGGCTGCGGACGCCATGCAACTACCTTGCAATCTCTGAAAATGCTCTGGAAGCAAGAGACATCTCTCACTCGAATGCTCTGGCACCTGGATCTGCACACAAGGTGAAGGGGGTAATGTGATTACGCCAACTCTGTAAGTAAAAATTATAAATAAAGACTGAGTGTAATGAAGAGAATTTAAAATCATATACATATCATAACATAAAAACCTTAGTGGTAATAATAAGATCAAATAAGTAATTAAATTCTAAACATCTAGTAAGAGCTTCAGTTTCAATGAAAAGTCATAAAAATATTTGTTCAACATTTTCAATAGAGACTCAGAAATAAGAAGAGTAAAAACATTATTTTCATAAAATAAGCCTCTCGGGCACAACATCACTCATATATATAGCTCATCGGGCAAAGCCTATCAATCACTCGTGACTCAACTATCATCAATCAGCTCTAACACTCAACACTCACGCTCAAAAGATATATTATAATAACCACTGCGGCGTACAGCCCGATCCATAAATATATAGTCCACTACACTCACTAGGGGTGTGCAGACTATGGAAGGGCTTTTACAACCCAAGCGCTATATCACTGCGGCGCACAGTCTTATCCAACCTATCGCTGCGATGTGCAGCCCGATGCGCGCACACACACACAGATATATATATATATATATATATATATATATATATATATATATATATATATATATATATATAATGTTGTTGCGTGCAGCCCGATTCATAGCTATCCTCATAATCCGGCCCTTGGCCTCACTCACTCATCAGCCTCATAAGCCACTTGGGCATCTCAGTGCAAACTTAGGGAACTCAGCCCCAAACTCTTTTATATAAATTAAAATAGAGTGATGAACAAGATTAAACAGTAAATAAGAATAAACCATGACCGAGGATAAAGCTTTCTATCAAAACAATGTGAGAAGAATAGTAAAATACCCCTAAGGATTCAAACAGTAGTACAAGGCCCCAAACATGGCATTCCGCCCAAGTTAACAGAATTATTTCTAAAACACATAGATATCATATAGAGTTTATCAAAATATGCCACTCTACAGTAGCCATGGGACAGACCAAGTCACAATCCCTACGGGTGCACGCCCACACGCCCATCACCTAGCATGTGCGTCACCTCATTTATTAAAATAGTACGAAATTCGGGTTTCATACCCTCAGGTCTAGATTTAATATCGTTATTTACCTCGGACCAGATGAAAATATACTTCGAAATGCCTTTGCCTCACGACTAGGCCTCAAATCGCCTCGAATCTATCCAAAAATCAGAATCATATCATCAATACATGCCAAAGGAAAAAATTCCATGCGAAAATTATCAAATCAAATATAAATTTCTAAAATTGGCCAAATCCGACCCCCCCGACCCATGTCTCGGAATCCGATAAAAATTACAACACTAGAATCCTTATCCTCTCTCGAGTCTATACATACCAAAATCATAAAAATCGGACCTCAAATGGCCCCTCAAATCCCCAATTGAACTCTCCAATTTCAAGCCCTAATCTTCCACGTGCTTCCTCAATTTTCCCACTAAAATCATGATTAAACAATGTAATAATTACCATAAACACAAGATACAAGGTCCAAGTAGCTTATCTCACTGAAACCACTTAATTTCCCCTTAAAATCACAACCCCAAGCTCCAACTAGTCCAAAAATGGTGAAGAAAATGGCTGAAGTTTGCGAAGTGAAGCTTTTTTAGTTTCTGCCCAGCGATTATGTATCTGTAGTCTTCAAGCCGCTTTTGCGACGCTGCTCCTACAGAAAAGCCGTCGCAGGTGCGATTTTCAATTAACTCTTAAAATCCCGCTTCTGCGTTCCACAACTGCATCTGCAGTCTTATAGGTGCAGTCCTTTATTTGCACCTGTAGATTTGCGTCAGCTTCCAATCCTCCGCATCTACGGCCTTGCTCACGCACCTGCACCGTTGATCCCGCGGTTCCCAATCCGCATGTGTGGATATGATAGAAACAATAGTTTCAGATTTTTAAAATCAAGTCCAATTTTTCTGTTAACCATCTGAATCCATCCCGAGGCCCCGGGACCTCAACCAAACATACCTATAAGTCACATATCACCATTCAAACTTATTCCAACCTTCGGAACACTCAAAAAAATATCAAAACACCAAATTACCCTCGGATTCAAGCCTAAGGATTTCAAAACTTCTCAATTCAGCAAACAATGCAAAAACTTATCAAATCTCATCCGAATGACCTGGAATTTTGCAAACACGTCAAAAATGAGACAACAGATGTACTCCAATTTCTAGAATTCTATTCCAATCCCGACATTAAGATTTCCACTGCCAACCGGAAAATAACAAAATTCCATTTTTATGCAATTCAAGCCTAAATCTACCACGGACCTCCAAATTATATTTCGAACACTCTCCTAAGTTCAAAATCACCTAGGGAAGCTATCCGAACCATCAAAATTCACATCCGAGACCTTCTATACATAAGTCAATATCCGGTTGACTTTTCCAACTTAAGCTCCTAAATTAGAGACCAAGTGCCTCATTTCATTCTGATGTTCTAAACATCAATACCACACAAGAAGGGGTGGGGGGGGTAATTAGTGTGGTACCTAATTTTTCGCTTAAACTGCTTCTGGAAGGAGCTGGTTCTTCTATATGTTCTAACTACTACTGTTGTGGAATAATAAATACAAAAAATAAAGAACACAGAGATTTTACGAGGAAAACACCCGGCTCAAAAGGTAGTAAAAACCACGACCTACTACTCAGTAGGATTTTCCCCAACACTTTACTAAATCACTGTCAAAACAGCATTTACAAAACTCTTTGTAAACCTAAGGATTATCTCTAATCCAGTTATAGCAACCAACCTCTAACTGCTACGATAACTTCAAGTTAACTCTAACTTGAATACTCAAAATACCTATTACAATTGCTTCTAGATAAAGCTGAAAGGTACATTATGAAAACACCGACTACAATTGAACTAGAAGTAAAGAAAGATCATAAAACTCCTTATGGAGTTGGTTATTCAATCTGGTTCTTGTAGCTTCAGATTTGCACACTTGAATCACACATGAACTGTTCCTTGAACTTCTGAGTTTTTGTGCAACACTTTAATGTAAGAACATCCCATAATTTATAAAGTTAGTAGATGAAGAAATAACTAGAGTTCTGATGCAACTCTTCCTTGGTGGAAGATTTCTAGTTGATTTCAACTTCTAACTCCTTCCCTATCTTAAATTGTGTTCTCTTTGATTAAGGACTCCTTCTCCTTATCAATTAAGCAACCTTTTTGATTAGGAGATATTAAATATACCAAGTTAAGCTTATCTCCTTCACGTGCAACCCACATGCTCAAATCTGCCCGTTTCTGTGCACCTAAGTGATAGTCCTGGTTCATCCTAAGTTCCTTTGTCAGTCTTCAAAACCAACCTTTACTTGGGCCAACAAATTCCCCCTTTTTGATAATGAAAAACTTTGTACTTTTAATAAGCTTAGGCCCTTTTTCAACTCAGCTCAACATCAACACAATGTTAGAAACATTTTTCCTTTTTATAACTTATCATCAAGGACCAGGTACATTAGGTTATAAACATCACTGTTCAAAGTGTAAACATCACTTGTTTAAAGAACAACCTTTTTCCCTCCTTTTGGCATCATCGAAAAGTTGTAAAGAAAATGTGAGATAACCAGATTTTAAAGCTTACTCATAGCCACTGGGGCTACTTCAAATGCAAACATGGATTAATCATCATAGATCAAACTAAGAATTTCAACTATCAAAGAAATATAAACAAACAGTTAGAGCAAAAACATTGAATTTCATTGATGATTGATAAGATTCTACCACAAAGCATAAGAAGAAACAAAAATACTAAAAATATGAGCAAAAGAAACAAAACATGCTGAACTGGGTCATTGGTTGATCTACACTAGGTTAGGAGTCTTAAGGCTTGGAAGAGGTAGGGCTGAGTTATTTACTTGGAGAAGTTTCAGCATGTCTTGAAGAATTCCATCATTCTTCTCCTTTTCCCTTGCAAGTTTAGTTCTGAGAACATTTCTACCTCAACCAATCGTGTCTTTAGCCTTGCTATCTCAATATCCTTTGCCTCAATCTCCTGTACCAAGACTCTGATTTTGCTGTTGATAGGTGTCTTTTTAGATGAATCTGGTTCATTAAGAATAACATTGATTTCATAATCGCAAGCAAGTAGAGTATTAACCCCAAAATGATCCTTTCTTGTACGAACTTCCCAATTTTTCATTAATACCTTGAAATGTTCAAGCAAATTTATGAGAATGAAACCATAGGGAGTGGCATGAGTTTTGGTGCCATTGATAACTCTATTAGTAGGTCCGTGAGGGTTTCCTATTTAGATAGAATAGGTTCATCTATATTTTCCCCAAGTTGAACCAACCCCTCAGCAGCTTTGCTAGACTCACTTCCCCCTGTTTTGCTCGCACTCTCTTCTATTTCAGTAAATTCCTCTCCCTAAACAACCATTGCACCAATTTCTTTTGTTATACCAACAGGAGTGGGTGAAGAATCAACCACTCTTATACCCTTTCCCCTCACAGTACTCCTAGCACCCTTGCTCTCTTTTTTGTTTTCCTTTTTATTTTTACCACTAACTTCTCCAGATTCTTTAGTCTAAACACTTGCTATAAATCCTACCAGCACATATCTATTCTCCAAATTTGTAGAAACTTTAGAAATTGTCTCAAGAGTAACTTTAGAACCCGAAGATACCTGTTCAGTTTCGGAAGACCTACTTTCTCCCCCTTAGTATCAAAATTAAATGAATCTTCAGATCTAGAATTTTTCTTCCCTACCTGCTTTCAATTGCTTGTTTATTTTCTTGATCTCATCTCCTTCAGCGAAAATCTTATGAGCCATCATCTTTATTCTACTTTTCTTAGAGATTGGTGGGGTTGAAACAGTGGTAGAAGGTGTGGAAATGGTTTCATGTGGTATTGATGAAGGATTTTCAGAGGTGTTTAACATATCTAGGCTAGGGTATGGAAGAGAAGAGAATTAGATTGTGTTTGGAGGATGAAAGAAGAATAAGAGTTTTTGATGGCTTGAGAAAGATGAAGTAAGAAATACACTAAAGCTGATCAATATACAGAGGAATAATTGATGGGGGTAGCTATAGCTTTTAAGACTCTTAGAAGTTTAATCAAACCGAATTTCAGTTTTAGAGAGACGTTGGAGTGTATCCCTAGAATCTAGGTACTTCCATTTGGTTGGGACTCTTTTGAACGGGACTGATTCACTTGTAATAGATAAGTCCAAAAGGTGTTTGGTATTTGGTAGGACTCTGGTCATGATACAAATATATTTATTTCAAATTATGCAGAGTGCAGAAAACATACTGTGTTACCTTGATGAACTAGGTTCTTCACTGATAATTCTCTTGTGTAAGTCTAAATTTGCCAAAGTAGAGAAAATATCATTACAGATTAATGAGTCATTTTAATACATGGCACAAGAGTATACTATGGAAAGCGTGAGATTGAGCAAGATTTAATCTAATTATACACAATTTACAGACTTTCTAACCAAAATTTTTTTCTTTTATTTTTTTTTCTTCGTTTAACCTTGAACTAGTCTTTTTAGGTGATCTTAATCATCCTTAATTCCAACCTTTTCCTCTCAAAGTAATCTCTATTTAAGGATTTTGTGAAGATGTCACCAATTTTCTAGTTAGTAGCACAAAACTCCACAGTGATCAAGGTTTTCTCATAGTTGTCCCTAAAAATAGTGCCTACCATCTATATGCTTAGTTCTCTTATAATGAATCGGGTTCTTTGTCATACTAATAGCACTAATGTTATCACAAAAAAATATTGGATGCAACCAACATCAATTCCAAAATTCAATAATGGTTGTTTGATCCACAACAATTGAGCACAACATAAAGCAGCAACAACATACTCAGCTTTAACAATAGATAAGGCCATTGAATTTTGCTTTTGGTAGCCCATGACACAAGACATGAACCAAGGAAGTGTGCCATACCTGAGGTGCTCTTCTTATCCAAAAGGAAACCTGCATAATCAGCGTCAACATATCCCACTAGGTGAAATTACTACCTTTTGAATATCAAAGGCAATGGTCATTGGTGCCTTTCAAGTATCTCAATATTCTCTTGAGAGCAGTCAAGTGGGACTTCTTTGGATTTGCCTAAAATTGAGCACAAAGACCTATACTAAAAATAATATCAGGTCTGGTAGGAGTAAGATACAAAAGGGAATTAATCATTCCCCTATACAACTTCTGATCAATAGATGAACTAGGTTCATCTATATCTAATTTCGTGGATGTTGCAATAGGAGTGTCAATTTCTTTGGATGTTCCTTCTTGGTTTTTTTACTGAGGAATATGTTCTGTCCTCCCTCGAGGTTTGAGGATCAGTTCGTCTCTAGTCAGTTCCCCCTGTCATGTTGCCATGGGTGGAAGGACCTGTTCTATCACCTATTCCTTCCTGTGATGCATCTTCAGGCTGGACTGTGGTTTCACCATTTGAATTTCTTATCAGCCCAATATCTTCATTATTTTGTTCCTGCTTCTCAGAAAGAATATTAGTTTTAAATAACATATACATTTTTTCTACACACATAGTTCTTTTACTATATATCTTATAAGCTTTACTATGTGAAGAATATCCCAAGAATACTCCCTCATCACTTCTGGGATCATACTTGCCTAGAGAGTCTTTGCCGTTATTGTGCACAAAGCACTTGCATATAAATGCCCTAATATGGGATATATTTAGCTTTCTCCCTTTAAGTGACACATAGGGAATCTTCTTAATAAGAGGTCTAGTCATGCAACTATTTATGATGTAGAATGCAAAAATTCAGCAAACTTAGCATTTTCACTTTTAGTTCCATGATAGACCTTATTGATGCAAATTTATTACCTAGTTGTTTCTGAGTTTTTCTAACAAAAGAAGTAAACATGTCAAATGTTTCATCTTTAGATGTTAAAAATAATGTCCAAGTAAACCTAGAGTAATCATCAACAAGCACTATCACATATCTTTTATTACCTCTGCTTAATTTTCTCATTGGACCACAAAGGTCCATATGGACCAATTCCATCGTTCTGGTCGTGCTTACCACTTTCTTGTATTTAAAAGAGGATCTTGCCTGCTTCCCCCTTGCACAAGCCTCACAAACTTTATCTTCTTTGAACTTGATGTTAGGTAGCCATATCACCAGATCCTTGAAGACTAATTTGTTGAGTTGAATCAGACTTGCATGTCCAAGTCTCTTGTGCCAAAGGAGGGGATCATTGTCCAACACACTTACGCAAGTGGGTTCATTTTCTGAAAGTGTGGACAAATCTACAATGCATGTATTGGTTACTCTTTTTCCCTGCAAAACAATCTTGTCAATGGAAAGATTAATCACAAAATATTTGGTAATGGTGAATACTACCAAGTTACCTTCATCACATAATTATGATACACTGATTAGACTGTACTTTAAGCCATCTATCAAGTAGACATTCTCAATAGAGTGAGAATCAGTCTTACCTACCTTTTCAACCCCAATGATCTCACCTTTCTTCCCATTTCTAAAGGAGACATTACCTCCTTTGAGGTCCTCAAATGAAAGGAACTGGTTCTTGCTTCCTGTTATATACTTTGAGCAGCCACTATCCACGTACCATATTTGGTTTCTCCCTTTCACGTGGACCCATAAAAGGAAATCAGGGGTTAGTCTTAGGAACCAAAACTAGCGTGGGTCCCTTTCTATAGGCAAAAGGGTGAATCAGATTCTTTTTAGCCCAACCTGGCAGCCTATTTTTCCCTTGAACAAATTCTTAATTCTTTTTACTAGCCTTTTCTTTTGCAATACATTCAGATTTATAGTGACCAGTTTTACTACAATGTGTGCAAATTACGTTCTCAGAAAGTGTGAGGTACTTACTTTCAGGATCCCACTTAGATGTAGGGGTCCCATAGCCAAGTCCTCGTTTATTACTACTACAGTGTTCGTGTAGCCATGAAAGTGCATCAGATGACCTATTCCATTTACAGTTTCTCTCTAGCTAGTGCTTAACCTTGTTTAGATCCTCCTTAAGGACTCTTATCTGCTCATCTCTTTTATACAACTCATTTTTTATTTTTCCTACATTTTCTTCTAAAGTGAGTTGCGTATGTTCAGATTTCTTTTTACCACTTCTTAATTTTTATTAGATTTTCAAATTTAAGCTCTGGGATTGTGGTGTCAAGTTTATAAACCTGGTTCTTCAACTCAATATTTTTTCTTTCACTTTCACTAGCCCTAAGTTCCAGGTTTTTGCACTTAGCTTTCAGAATCACACACTCCTTAGACAGCTGTTCCTTTTCATTATTTATAACCTCAAATTCATCAATGAAGTCTAGATGTAATTCAGATAGACTTTCTTTAGACAAAAACTTAATCTTGTCTATGAGATGAATTATACTTACCTCAGATTCGTCATCGGATTTCCCAATTGTCATAAGTGCTTGTTCATCTCCATCTTCGTCTTCTGAGTCATTATCTAAGCTTTCACCCCAAGCAGTAACCATAGCCTTTGTTGATCATTTGTTCTTCTTGTGATGAACCTGTTCCTTCTTCCTATTCCCTCATTCAGCTCTTTCCTTCTTCCAGTCAATTTCCCATTGAGAGCAGTTTTTGATGTGGTGATCAGTCTTCCCACACTTGTAACACCCCTCATTGGTTTGTTTTTCAGGAACCCTTCGTTTGATGTAGCTTCCACTTCTTGAAGGACCATTTCCTCTCATCAGGTACTTCTTGAAGTCCTCTGTGATCATGGTAATTTCATCGTCCTCTAGATCAGCACCTTTAGTGATTTTGAATGCCATGCTCCTTTCCTTGTTGGGTGCATCCATCTTCATGGTTTGCCTTCTAAGTTCATAAGCAGTGAGATTTCCAATTAGCTCATCTAACTTAAGAGTGGCAATGTTCTTTGATTCCTGAATAGCTGTGATTTTGCTTTCCCAAGAGATTGGCAGTATCCTTGTCAAAATCTTCTCAACTTTGTCTTCTTCCAGAATAACCCTTCCAAGAGACTTAAGTTCATTTGACAGTGTGGTTTACCTTGTATACATCTCTGGAATGGTTTCCCCTTCCTTCATGGTGAAATTCTCATATTGAGAATACAACAGTGTTCCTCTAGACCTCTTCACTTGAGGTGTTCCTTCATGAGCCACTTACAAAGTGTCCCAGATTTCCTTAGTAGTGGTACAACTTTGAAATCTACTGTACTCGTCTGGACCAAGTCCATACACAAGCCATTTCTTGGCTTTTGCGTTCTTTTCCCACTTCCTCAAGTCCTCAGCATTGCAGCCAGCTCTTGCTTTTGTCACATCTACTCCGTCATCATTCTTCTTCATGATAGCAAGGGGACCATCAGTGACAATGTCCCATAGCTGATAGTCTTCTCCGATGATG
The DNA here is from genome assembly GCA_026770625.1 of Nicotiana glauca. Taxonomy (NCBI): domain Eukaryota; kingdom Viridiplantae; phylum Streptophyta; class Magnoliopsida; order Solanales; family Solanaceae; genus Nicotiana; species Nicotiana glauca. Next base: position 30,870 of record MU777549.1, read on the forward strand.
TGATCTCTCATCATATTTTTCCACCAAGAGTAGTACTGGACATTAAAGAGTGGAGGCCTATAAGTGGATTGCACTTTTCGGTTTCCAGGTGCTGCACTCATCTAGATCTGTTCCTAAGGTGTTAGCCTCTTCAAGGATAACCTGCTCTGATACCAAACATCAATACCACACAAGCGGGGCGGGGGAGGGGGGGGGGGATTTGTGTGTTACCTAATTTTTCGCTTAAACTGCTTCTGGAAGGACCTGGTTCTTCTATATGTTCTAACTACTACTATTGCGAAATAATAAATACAGAAAATAAAGAACACAGACATTTTATATGGAAAACACCCGGCTCAAAAGGTGAAAAAATCCATGACATACTACTCAGTAGGATTTTCCCCAAGACTTCATTAAATCACTGAGCCAAAACAACATTTACAAAACTCTTTGTAAACCTAAGGATTACCTCTAATCCAGTTGTAGCAACCAACCTCTAACTGCTGTGACAACTTCAAGTTAACTCTAACTTGAATACTCAAAATACATATTACAATTGCTTCTAGATAAAGCTGAAAGGTACAATATGAAAACACCTACTACAATTAAACTAGAAGTAAAGAAAGACACATAAAACTCTTTATGAAGCTGGTTCTTCAATCTGGTTCTTGTAGCTTCAGGTTTGCACACTTGAATCACACATGAACTGCTTGCAAAAAGCCTTGCTATTTTTCTCTCAATTCACATTTAACTTCTGTGTTTTTGTACAATACTTTAATGTGAGAACATCCTACAATTTATGGAGTTAGTAGATGAAGAAATAACTAGGGTTCTAATGCAACTCTTCCTTGGTGGAAGAGTTCTAGTTGATTTCAACTTCTAACTCCTTCCCTATCTTGAATTGTGTTCTCTTTGATTAATGACTCCTTCTCCTTATCAATTATGCAACCTTTTCGATCAGGAGATATTAAATACACCAAGTTAAGCTTATCTGCTTCACGTGCAACCCACATGCTCGAATCTATCCGTTTCTGTGCACCTAAGTGATGGACCTGGTTCATCCTGAGTTCCTTTGTCAGTCTTCAAAACTAACCTTTACTTGGGCCAACACATTCCAAGACCACTCCGAACATAGAACAACTAACACGATATGATAAAATACAGTAGAATGACACATAGAAGTTGAAATGGGGGAAGGAGGGCTAATACTCAGGAAACGACCGGCCGGGTTGTTACATCCTCCCCCTCTGAAACAAACGTTCATCCTTGAACGAGTCAAGAAACATACCTGAAGCCTCAAAGAGGTGTGGATATATGATCCGCATCTCCTGCTCGGTCTCCCAAGTAGCCTCCTTTACGGGTCGACCTCTCCACTACACTTTCACTGAAGCTATATCCTTTGACCTCAACTTTCAGATCTGCCTCTCCAAAATAGACACTGGCTCCATATCATAAGTCAAATCACTGTCTAACTGAGTCGCGCTAAAATCCAAAACATGAGACGGATCGCCAATATACTTCCGAAGCATAGAAACATGAAATACCGGATGCACACTCGACAATCTAGGTGGTAACGCCAGCTCATAAGCCACCTCCCTAAACCTCCTAAGCACCTCAAAAGGCCCAATGAACCTAGGAATCAATTTACTCTTCTTCCCAAATCACATAACACCCTTCATGGGTGATACCTTCAGTAGATCCTTCTCTCCAAGCATGTAAGACACATCACGGACCTTCCTGTCAGCAACCTTCCTCTCAGCATAACTTTTTTGTCTCGATTGCGCTGTAAGAAGCCCACTCCTGAATCACCTTCACCTTGTCCAAGGCATCCTATAACAAGTCTGTACCCAAAATCCTAGCCTCACCCGGTTCAAACCAACCAACTGGAGATCTACACCGTCTCATATATAAAGCCTCATATGGAGCCATTTAAATACTCGATTGATAGTTGTTGTTATATGCAAACTCTACAAGTGGTAGAAACTAATCCCATGAACCCCCAAAGTCAATGACACAAGTGCGCAACATGTCATCCAATATTTGAATAGTGCGCTCGGACTGCCTATTCATCTGAGGATGAAATATTGTGCTTAACTCAACCTGAGTACCCAACTCCCACTGCACGGCTCTCTAAAACTGCAAAGTGAACTGAGTACCTCTTTTTGAAATAATGGTAACTGGGACACCATGCAGGCAAACAATCTCTCGGAGATAAATCTCTGCTAACCGCTTTGAAGAATAGGTAGTACATACAGGTTTGAAGTGTGCAGACTTGGTTAGCCGATCTATAATCACCCAAGTAGCATCGAAATTCTTCAAAGTCTGTGGGAGTCCAACTACAAAATTCATGGTGATCCGCTCCCACTTCCATTTTGGAATATCCATCTACTGAAGAAAGCCACCCGGTCTTTAATGCTCATATTTCACCTGTTGACAATTGAGACACCGAGCTACAAATCCCACTATGTCTTTCTTCATTCTCCTCCATTAGTAGTGTTGTCTCAAATCCTAGTACATCTTCGTGACACCCAGATGGATAGAATACCGTGAGCTATGGGCCTTCTCCAGAATCAACTCCCGAAGTCCATATACATTAGGCACACATATCCGGCCCTGCATCCTTAATACCCCATCATCACCAATAGTCATATCTCTGGATCGTCTTGCTGAACTTTGTCCTTAAGGACAAGAAAATGAGGATCATCATACTGGCGCTCTCTAATACGATCGAACAAGGTAGACCAAGAAACCACACATGTTAAGATTCGACTAGGCTCCGAAATATCCAACCTCACAAACCAATTGGTTAAGGCCTGAACATCAACTGCAAGAGGTCTCTCCCCAACAGGAATATACGCTAAATTGCCCATACTCACTGCCTTCCTACTCAAGGCATCGGCTAGTACATTGGCCTTCCCTGGATAGTACAAGATAGTTATATCATAATCATTTAGCAGAGCCAACCATCTCCGTTGCCTCAAATTGAGATCCTTTTACTTGAACACGTGCTGGAGGATACGATGATACACCTCCCAAGACATACCATAGAGATAATGCCTCCAAATCTTCAACGCGTGAACAGTGGCAACCAACTCCAAATCATGATCAGGGTAGTTCTTCTCATAGGGATTCAACTAACGAGAAGCATAACAATCACTCTATCCTCCTGCATCAACACACATCCAATACCAACTTGAGAAGCATCACAATACAACGTATATGAAGCTGAAGCCGATGGCAAAACTAATACTGGAGCTGTGGTCAAGGCAGTCTTGAGCTTCTGGAAGCTCGCTTCACACTCATCCAACCACATGAAAGGTGCACCCTTTTGAATCAACTTGGTCAAGGGTGATCCAATAGATGAAAATCCCTATACGAACCAATAGCGATAACCCGCCAAACCAAGAAAGCTGCGAATCTCTATGGCTGAGGATGGTCTGGGCCAACTCTGAACCACCTCTATTTTCTTCGAATCAACCTGAATACCCTCAATGGACACCAAATTCCCCAAGAAAGCTAGTGAACTGAGCCAAAACTCACACTTGGAGAACTTTCCATAGAGCTTCTCCTCTTTCAACCTATGCAATACCACACTCAAATGCTCCGCGTGCTCCTCCTGACTACGCGATTATACCAGAATATCATTATTGAATACAATAACAAACAAGTTGAGTTAAGGCCAAAACACGTTGTTCATCAAATGCATAAATGTTGTTGGGGCATTGGTCAGCCCAAAAGACATCATAAGGAACTAATAATGACCATATCAGGTCTTGAAAGATATCTTAAGAATATTCGAGTCCTTGATCTTCAACTGGCAATACCCCGACCGGAGATAAATCTTAAAGAACACACTCGCTCCCTAAAGCTGGTCAAATAAATCATCAATATGAGGAAAATGATACTTGTTCTTGGTTGTAACTTTGTTTAACAACCTATAATCAATGCACATCCTCATCGTGCCATCCTTTTTCTTCAAAAATAAAATAGGCACACCCCAATGAGACACACTAGGCCGAATAAACCCCTTTATCAAGGAGTTACTGAAGTTGTTCCTTCAACTCCTTCAACTCCGTCAGTGCTATAGGATATGGTAGAAATGGGATGAGTTCCCGGTACCAAATCAATACCAAAATCAATATCCTTGTCCGGGAGGATGCCCGACAGGTATGCAGGAAACATATTTGGAAAAGCCCTCACTACCGGGACTGAATCAATACTAGGAGCCTCTCCACTAACATCTCTCACAAAGGCTAAGTAAGAGAGACAACCCTTGCTAACCATCCTCTAGGCCTTTTAAAAGAAGATCACCCCACTTGGAACAAAATCACTCGAACCTCGCCACTCAATCCGTGGCACACCCGGCATAGCCAACATCATTGTCTTAGCATGACAGTCCAAAATAGAACAATATGGAGATAACCTGTCCATGCCTAATATCACATCAAAATCCACCATACAAAGCAACAGAAGGTCCATTCTGGTCTCCAAACCCCCAGTAGTCACCATACACGATCAATATACACGGTTCACAATAATAGTATCTCCCACCAAAGTTGATACACAAATGGATGAAACGAGAGACTCATGGGGCGAATCCAAATAACCATCACATACGATGACACATATGAAAAAATGGAACTAGGATTAAATAATACAGAGGTATCTCTGTGACAAACTAAGACAATATCTGTAATCACAACATCTGGAACAATAACATATGTTCTGGCTGGGAGGGCATATAAACGGGTCCTGACAACCACCAAATTGACCTCCCCCTCTAAGGCAATCCATAGATGACTGACTCCCACCCCTAGCTGCTTGGGTGGGTGGTAAAGCAACTGGAGCTGAAGTCGAGGGCTGACCCCTCTGTCGAGATAGACCCCCCTAGAAGACGAGGACAATATCTTCTCAAATGCCCAAACTCTTTACACTCAAAATAACTCCCTGGTGCTTGGGACGGGAACTGAAGGGAACCCCTAGCACCGGGATGATTAGTAGAAGGACTTTGCATAGAAGAGCCCTGAACTGATGGAGCACTGGAGGAACTCTAGGCTGGAAGGGCATTAATTGATGAATGGCCCTGATTTGAAATGTGAGAACCATGGCTCGATGAGGCCCCACGATGCACTAGGCGAGCTAACTGAGCATGCCCGAATGGACGACCTCTGCCGTGCTAAAATTGACCTCTTGAAGGAACTCTATCAAAGTTACCAGATCTGCGAGCCCTCTTGGCCTCTCTCTCATCTCGCTCCTGATGACGAAGTGACTCAATCTCTCGAGCAATATCGATAACTTGCTCAAAAGTAGCACCTAACACCCTCTCTTTCATCATGAAAATCCGAAGCTAATAGATGAGACCATCCACGAACCTCTTAATCCTTTTTCTATCCGTAAGAACCAACCAAATAGCATGAAGATCTAGCTCTGAAAACCTTATCTCATACTGCGTCAGTGTCATATCATCTTGAAGCAACTGCTCAAATTTCCTATATAGCTCCTCCCTTCGAGACTGTGGCACGTACTTTTAAAAAACAAGAGCCCGGAGAACTGCTACTAGGTAAGGGACGTTGCATTAATACGCCTACATCTCTCATAAGCCTCCCACCAAGTAAAGGCAGCTCCAGAAAACTAAAAAGTAGTAAGTGAGACCCCACTGGTCTCTAGAATCTCCACTGTACAAAGAATCCTTTGATACTTATGCAAGAAACCCTAGGTATCCTCGACCTATTCACCACTAAAAATTGGAGGCTGAAGTCCACCAAACCTCTCCAATCGATGGTGCTCATCATCAGGTATAACTAGTACTATATAATCCTGAGCAGGTGCAACTGGCTGGGCTGGTGGTGTCTCTGGCGTCTGCAATCCCTGAACAACCTGCTTGGGTGTGCATGCGGCAGGAGTCTCAGTGCCTTCCCCTGCTTGAGAAGTAGTTGTTGTGGTAGATGCTATGACTGCCTGAGCAAGACTAGTGCACACGGTCAAGATCTCAACCAAGGTTTCTTGAAGACCCGGAATAACAATAGGCACAATCGGTGCCTAAGTTGTTCCTGCTGGAGCATCCCCCACTGAGATCTATTCATGAACTGGGGCGGCAGGTGGATATGCAGGTTCTACTCCATCTGCTCTACGAGCTACACCCCTGCCCCTACCACGACCTCAACCGGGACGTCGGCCTCTAGTGGCCCTAATAGGTGGTCATCCGTCCTGACTGGTAGCACATGTCCTCACCATCTGTGAGAGAATATAATAGCATAAGTTTAGTACTAGAATCAACAGATTCACACGATAAGAATTCAAGAATGTGAAGTTTTCCTAAAGTTTCTACAACCTTCCAAAGATAAGTACAGACGTCTCCGTACCGATCCGTGAGACTCTACCAAACCTACTCATGACCGGTGAGACCTACGTAACCTAGGCTCTAATACCAACTCGTTGTGACCCCAAACCACCCCGATCGTGATGGCGCTTATCGCAGTAATAGACGATTCGACATTTATAACATAAAAATGTCTTCTTTTATTAACTCATTTACTAATCAAATATTATCACAATTTTTTTTTAAACTTTTCAAAAACAAGCAAAAAGTATGTAAAATATCAACTACTGCCTGATCCCCGTGTGACTAGTCACGAGCAACTAAAATATAATCTGATACTGTCTAGTTAATACAAGATGAGCCTGATCAGAACAAATACTTAAAGATAGGAAGGAGATAGGCAGGGCTGCGAATGCTATGCAGCTACCTTGTAATCTCCGAAAATGCTCTGAAAGCAAAAGACAGCTTTCACTCAGATGCTCTGGCACTTGGATCTGCACACAAGGTGAAAGGGGTAACGTGAGTACGCCAACTCAGTAAGTAATAATTACAAATAAGGCTGAGTGCACTGACGAGCATTTAAAATCATATGCATATCATAACATAAAAACTTTAGTGGGAATAACAAAACCAAATAAGTAATTAAATTCTGAACATCTAGTAAAAACTCCACTTTCAATGAAAATTTGTGAAAATAGTTTTTCAACATTTTTAATAGAGGCTCAGTAGTAAGAAGAGTGAAAATAGTATTTTCATTAAACAAGCCCCTTGGGCAAAGCATCACCCATATATATAGCCCTTCGGGCAAGCCTCTCTGTCACTCCTGACTCAACTATCACCAATCAGCTCTCACACTCAGCACTCACGCTCAATAGATATCTTATAATAACCATTTCGGCATGCAACTCGATCCATAAATATATAATTGACTGTGCTTACTAGGGGTATGTAGACTCCGTAGGGGCTCCTACAGCCCAAGCACTATATCGTTGCGGCGCGCAGCCCAATCCAACATATCGTTGAGGCGTACAACCCGATCCCCATATATATATATAAAATTGACTGCGCTCACTGAGGGGTATATAGACTCCATAGGGGCTCCTACTGCCCAAGCAATATATCGTTGCGGCGCGCAGCCCGATCCAACATATCATTGAGGCGTGCCTACACACACACACATATATATATATATATATATATATATATATATATATATATATATATATATATATATATAATGCTGCAGCATGCTACCCGATCCATAACTATCTTCATAATCCCGTCCTCAGTCTCACCCACTTATCAGCCTCACAAGCCACTCGGGCATCTCAGTGCAACTCAGGGAACTCAGCCCAAAACACTTTCATATATATAGAGTGATGAACAAGATTAAATAGTAAACATGTATAAACCATGACTAAGGATAAAGCTTTCTATCAAAATAATGTGAGGATAACAATAAAATACTCGTAAGGGTCCAAGTAAACAAAATTATTTCTAAAACACAGATATCATATGAAGTTTATTAAAATATGCCACTCTACAGTTTCGACGGGATGGATAAAGTCACTATCCCTACGGTTTCACGGCCACACCGCCCATCACCTAGCATGTGCGTCACCTCAGTTATCAAAATAGTACGAAATTCATACCCTCAGGTCTAGATTTCCAATCATTACTTACCTCGAACCGGACGAATATCTATTCTGAAATGCCTTTGCCTCTTGACTCGGTCTCAAATTGCCCTGAATCTATCAAAAAATAAGGATCATATCATCAATACACGGCAAAGGAACAAAGCCCATGTGAAAATTATCAAATTAAATCAAAATTCCCAAAATTGGCCAAACCCGACCCCCGGGCCCACGTCTTGGAATTCGATCAAAATCACAACACTAGAACCTTATCCTCTCATGAGTCTATACATACAAAAATCTCGGACCTCAAGTGGCCCCTCAAATACCTGATTGAACTCTCCAATTTCAAGCCCTAGTCTCCCAATTTCTTCCCTAAGTTTTCGACTAAAATCATGATTAAACAATGGAATAATTTCCATAAACACAAGATACAAGGTCCAAGTAGCTTACCTCACTGAAACCACTTAATCCCCCATTGAAATCACAGCCCCCAAGCTCCAACTTGTATAAAAATGGTGAATAAAATGGTTGAAGTTCGTGAAGTAAGGCTTTTATAGTTTCTGCCCAACGATTTTTGGATTTGCGATCTCCAAGTCGATTCTGCGATGCCGCACCAACAAAAAAGCCATCGCAGGTGCGATTTTCAATTAACTCTTAAAATCCCGCTTCTGAGGTCCACAAGCACTTCTGCGGTCTATAACCGCATCTGCGGTCTCGCAGGTGCGGTCCTTTGTTCGCACCTGCGGATTTTCCTAACCTTCCAATCCTCCGCATCTGCGGCCTTGCTCACACACTTGCGTCCTCGCACCTACCGTCCCCAATCCGCAGGCACGGATATGACAAAAGCAGCAGTTTCAACTGCTCAAAACCAAGTCCAATCTTTTCGTTAACCATGGAAATCCATCCCGAGGCCCCCGGGACCTCAACCAAACATACCCACAAGTCACATATCACCATTCAAACTTATTCCAACCTTCAAAACACTAAAAACAACATCAAAACACCAAATCACCCTCATATTCAAGCATAAGGATTTCCAAACTTCCGAATTCCGCAAACGATGTAAAAACTTAAACCTCATCCAAATGACCTGAAATTTTGTATACACATCACAAATGACACAACGGACCAACTCCAATTTCCAAAATCCCATTCCGATAGCGATATCATGATTTGCACTGCCGACCGGAAAGCACCAAATTTCCATTTTCGCCAAATCAAGCCTAAATCTACCACGGACCTCCAATTTACATTCCAAACACGCTCCTAAGTCCAAAATCACCTAACGAATCTATCCGAACCATCCAAATTCACATCCAATACCTTCTATACATAAGTCAACATTCGGTTGACTTTTCCAAATTAAACTCCTAAATTAGAGACTAAGTGTCTCATTTAATTCCAAGAGCACTCCGAACACAGAACAACCAACACGATATGATGAAATACAACTGAACAACACATAAAGAAGCAAAAATGGGGGAAGCGGGGCTGTAACTCATTAAATGACAGGCCGGATCGCTACATCCTTCCTCTCTTAAACAAACATTCCTCCTCGAACGAGTCAAGAAACATACCTGAAGCCTCAAACAGGTGTGGATATCTAGTCCGCCTCACCCGCTCGATGTACCAAGTAGCCTCCTCCATGGACCGACCTCTCCACTACACTTTCAATGAAGCTATATCCTTTTGACCTTAACTTTCAGATCTGCCTCTCCAAAATAGCCACTGGCTCCACATCATAAGTCAAATCACCATCTATGTCACAACCCCAAAGCCAGTTGAAACAACATGAACCATATGGAATATCTTTTGTAAAATTTACTCTTTTTCTGAACAGATTAAGTCTTAATTCTTTCATTTTAAAATATTAAGAGATATACATGGAAACAAGTAAAAAATACAATCAGCACAGCCCGAATCTGGTATCACTAGTCATGAGCCAGTAAATATACTCAACACTGTCTGCTAACTACAAAACAAGTCTGAAATATAAATTACTAGAATAAGAAGGAGAAAGGCAAGGCTGCGAACGTCGTGCATCTACCTTGCGATATCTGAATAAGACTCTGACAGTGCTGGAAGCTCTCAGTCTGATGCTCGAGTACCTGGATCTGTACACAAGGTGCATGGAGTAACGTGAGTACGCCAACTCAGTAAGTAAATAAAGTAAATAAAGTCTGAATTAAAATCATATGTATACTTAACAATAAATCTCAATAGAAATATCAAGTCAAAATCTGTAGTTCAACAGCCAATTATCTCGTAAAACTCCAGTTCAATTAAAAATCATTTAAAAAAATTTATTCAATATTTTTCAATCGAGGCTCAGTATAAAAGAAGAGTGAAAGCAGAAAAATGTCATAAACAAGTCCCTCGGGCAAGGTATCACTCATAAGTATAGCCTCTTCTGGCAAGCCTCTCCGTCACTCTTGACTCAGCTCTCGTCAATCAGTACTTACACTCAGCACTCCTGCTCAAAAAATATCTCATAATAATAATAATATTAATAACCGTTGCAGCGTGCAGTACAATCCATAATGTATAGTCGACTATGCTTACTGGGGGTGTACAGACTCCGGAGGGGCTCCTACAGCCCAAGCATCATATCGCTGCAGCGTGCAGCCCGATCTAATATACATATCGCTACGGCATGCAGCCCGATCCATATATATATAAATATTATTGTGGCGTGTATCCTGATCCAAAACATATATATAAAAAATCGCTGCGGCATGTAGCCTGATATGTAACATATATATAATCCTCACCATAAGGTCCTCAACCTCTCTCAGTAATTAACCTCACGGCCATTCGAGCATTTAAGTGAAAATCAGGGAACTCAGCTCAAATAGTTTTCATATAATAAGAAGTAGAGTAATGAAACTGGATTAAACAATAAACAAGTAAAACAAGACTGAGGATATACTTTCAAATCAAAACAGTGTGAGGAAAGTAGTAAAATAGCCCTAAGGGTTTTAAACAGTTCGACACAAGGCCCCAAACATGGCATTCAGCCCAAGTTAACAAATTTATTTTTCAAACACATGGATATCATATACAGTATATCAAAAAATGCAACGATACAGTCGCCACAGGACGGACCAAGTTACAATCCCTACAGGTGCACGCCTACACGCCCGTCACCTAGCATGTGCGTCACCTCAACTATCAAAACAGTACGAAATTCCGGGGTTCCATACCCTCTAGTCTAGATTTACAATAGCTATTTATCTCAAACCGGATGGAATACTACTCCATGATGCCCTTTCCTCTCGACTCGGCCTCAACTCGCGTCGAATCTATCAAAAATTAGAATCATAACATCCATACAAAGGAAAGGAAGCCCATGCGGAAATAATCAAATTATATCAAGAATCCCGAAATTGGTCAAACCTGATCCCTGGGCCCATGTCTCAGAATCCGATAAAAATCACATTAATAGAATACATATCTTCTCACGAGTCCGTAATACTAAGAACATCAAAATCGGACCTCAAAGTCCCTCAAATCCCCAATTTACACTCTACAATTTCAAGCCCTAATCTCCTAATTTTAGGCTTTAAATCCCAATAATTTCATATCTAATTAGTTAAAAATCTCCATAGAATCGAGTATTGAGTAAAATCTTACCTTCAAGTGTTTTCTTTCGAATCCCTCTCAAAAAGCTTCAAAGCCGCTCAACAATGGTGGAAAATGGCTAAAATTTGTGAAGACCTCTATTTAAACATTCTGCCCAGGTAATTTTCATTAATCGTGATTGCGGAACGACCCTCGCGATTGCAAAGCACACAAATTGACTGCCCTCATTTTAACCCTACGCGATAGCATAACACTCTGCATGATCGCGAAGCACTGCCTTTTCTACCTTACGTAATCGCGGCCTCTCCAACGCGATCACATAGAACAAACCTTTCCACTGCTCACCAGCTCCTTCTCTTCTACGCGAACGTGACCCTAGCCACGTATTCGCGAACCATAACATTACAACCCATCGTGATTCCATACGGACCCCGATATTAAAATTTCCAGTACCAACCGGAAAGCGCCCAAATTCCAATCCTAAATCTACCACAGACCTCTAAAATACATTTCGATCACGCTTCTAAGTCCCAAATCACCTAATGAAACTATCCGAACCATAAAAACCAAATTTCGAGATCATTTTCTAACAAGTCAACTTATGGTTGACTTTTCCAACTAAATGGCCAACTTGAGAGACTAAATGTCTCATATCACTCCAAAACTACCCCGAACCCGAACCAAACAATGCGACATGATGAAAATGAAATAAAGCTGAACAACACATATAAAGAAGCAAAAATGGGAAAAATGGAGCGATAACTCATAAAATGATCGGCCTAGTCATTACATCCTCCCCTTTTTGAGCAAATGCCCATCCTCGAATGGGTCAAGAAACATACCTTAAGCCTCAAATAGGTGAGGATATCTGCTTTGCATCTCCCGCTTAGTCTCCCAGGTAACTTCTTCCATGGGCCGACCTCTCTACTACACTTTCACTGAAGCTATATCCTTTGATCTCAACTTTCGAACCTGCCGCTCTAAAATAGCCAATGGCTCCACATCATAGGTCAAATCACCAACCTTGCTGAAATTCAAAACATGAGACAGATCACCAATATACTTCCAGAGCATAGAAACATGAAATACTAGATGGACACTCGATAAGCTGGGTGGCAAGGCAAGATCATATGCCACTTCCCCAATCCTCTGAAGCACCTCAAAAGGCCCAATAAATCGAGGACTCAATTTACTCTTCTTCCCAAATCTCATAACACCCTTTATGGGTGAAACCTTTAGTAAAATCTTCTCCCCAACCATGTAAGACACATAACGGACCTTCCTATCAGCATAACTCTTTTGTCTCGACTACGCTGTGTGAAGCCACTCCCGAATCACCTTCACCTTGTCCAAAGCATCTTCCACTAAGTCTGTACCCAAAAGCCTAGCCTTACCCGACTCAAACCAACCAACTTGAGATCTACACCATCTCCCATATAAAGACTCATATGGAGCCATCTGAATACTCGACTAATAACTGTTGTTATATGCAAACTCAATGAGCGGTAAAAACTGATCCCATGAATCTCCAAAATCAATGACACAAGCGCGCAACATGTCCTCCTATATTTGAATACTGCGCTCGGACTGCCTGTCCATCTAAGGGTGAAAAGATGTGCTTAACTCAACCTGAGTACCCAACTCTCGCTGCACGACCCTACAAAACTATGAAGTAAATTGAGCACCCCTATCTGAATGGAAATTGGAACCCCATGCAAGCAAACAACCTCTCGAATATAAATCTCTGCTAACCACTCTAAGGAACAGGTAGTACACACAGGAATGAAGTGCGCAGACTTGGTCAGCCGATCCAAAATCACCCAAATAGCACCGAACTTCTTCAAAGTCCGTAGGAGCCTAACTACAAAGTCCATGATGATCAGCTCCCACTTTCACTCTAGAATATCTATCTGCTGAAGTAAGCCACCCGGTCTCTGATGCTCATATTTCAACTGCTGATAGTTGAGACACCGAGCTACAAATCCCACAATATCCTTCTTCATTCTCCTCCACCAGTAGTGCTGTCTCAAATCTTGGTACATCTTTGCGGCACCTGGATGGATAGAATACCACGAGCTTTGGGCCCCCTCTAAGATCAGCTCCTGAAGCCCATTTACATTGGCACATATATCCGGCCCTGCATTCTCAATACCCCATTATCACCAATAGTCACATCTCAGGTATTGTCGTGCTGAACTCTGTCCTTAAGGACAAGAAAATAAGAATCATCATATTGGCGCTCTCTGATATGATCAAACAAGGAAGACCGAGAAATCACACACGCTAAGACCCGACTGAACTCTGAAATATCCAACCTAATGAACCGATTGGCCAAGTCCTGAACATCAACTGCAAGAGGTCCCTTCCTAACAGAAATATATGCCAAACTTCCTATACTTATAGTCTTCCTACTCAAAGCTTCAGCCACTATATTGGCCTTCCCCCGACGGTATAATATGGTAATATTAGCAGCTCCAACTATCTACGGTGCCTCAAATTAAGATCCTTCTGTTTGAACAAGTGCTAGAGGCTACGATGATCAGTAAACACATCACAAGACACACCATACATATAATGCCTCTAAATCTTCAATGCGGGAACAATGGCAGCCAACTCTAGATCATTAACAAGGTAGTTATTCTAACGGGGATTCAACTGACAAGAAGCATAAGAATTCACTCTAACTTCCTGTATCAACACACACCCAATACCAACTCTCAAAGCATCATAATATACAGTGTATGAACTTGAAGCCGATGGAAAAACTAACATTGGAGTTGTGGTTAAGGCAGTCTTGAGCTTCTAAAAGCTCTCCTCACATTCATCCGACCACTTGAATAGAGCACCCTTTTGAGTCAATTTGGTCAAGGGTCATGTAATAGAGGAAAATCCCTAAACGAACCGACAGTAATAGCTCGCCAAACCAAGGAAGCTGCAAATCTCTGTGGCTGAGGACAGTCTGGTCCAACTCTGAACTGCCACTATCTTCTTCAGATCAACCTGAACACCCTCACTGGACACCACGTGCCCCAAGAAAGCCATTGAACTAAGCTAAAACTCACATTTGGAGAACTTTTCATAAAGCTTCTCCTCCCTCAATCACTTCAACACAAATCTCAAATGCTCCACGTGCTCTTTCTGACTACATGAGTACACAAAAATATCATCAATTAAGAAAATCCCAAGTGAGTCGAGATAAGGCTAAAATACGTTGTTCATCCAATGCATGAACGTTGTTGGGGAATTAGTCAGCCCAAAAGACATCACAAGGAACTCATAATGACCATATCGTGTCTTAAAATTTTTTTACCGAATAAACGAGTCCCCGGTCTCCAAATGGTGATACCCTGACTGGAGGTCAATCTTGGAGAACACTCTCATTCCCTGAAGCTAGTCAAATAAATCATCAATACGAGGAAAATGGTACTTGTTCTTGATTGTAACTTTTTTCAACATCCTGTAATCTATGCACATCCTCATCATGCCAACCTTCTTTTTCACAAGTAGAACAGGTGCATCGCAAGGTGACACACTATGCCAAATAAACCCCTTATCAATGAGTTTGTGAACATGCTCCTTCAACTCATTCAACTACACCGGTGCCATACGATATGGTGGAATAGATATGGGCTGAGTGACCGACACAAAATCAATACAAAAGTCAATATCGCTATCCGGTGGCATGCCAGGTCTGCAGGAAACACATGGGAAAATCCCTCATTACGGGAAAAGAATCAATACTAGGAGTCTCTGCAGTTACATCCCTCACAAAGGCTAAGTATGAAAGACAACCTTTCCCAACTATCCACTGGGCTTTAGAAATGAAATCACCTACTAGGGACAAACTCAGTCGAACCTTCCCACTAGATTAATGGCATACCTGGCATATCCAATGTCACTATCTTAGCATGAAAATCCAAAATATCATCACACGGAGATAGCCAATCCATGCCTAATATCATATCAAAGTCCATCATACAAAGCAATAAAAGGTCCACTCGGGTCTCCAAACCTCCAATAGTCATCACACATGACCAGTATAAACGGTCCACAACTATAGTAGCGCCCACCAAAGCAGATACATGAATAAATGAAACAAGTGACTCACGGGGCTTATCCAAATAACGAGCAAAATATGATGATACATATGAAAAAGTGGAACCAGGATCAAATAACACAGAGGCATCTTTGTGGCAAACTGAGACAATACCTATAATCACATTATCTGAAAAAATAACATATGGTCTAGCTGGGAGTGTATAAAAATAGGCCTGACCACCACCTGATCGACCTCCTCCTCTGGGGTGACCCCTACCTGACTGACCCCCACCCTAGCTGCTTGAGCGGGTGGTGAAGTAATTGGAGCTGAAGTCGAGGGATGACTCATCTACTAAAATAGACCCTCAAGAAGACAAGGATACTGCCTCCTCATATGTCCAAACGTTTCACACTTGTAACAAATCCCTGGTGCGGGGAAATGGGAGTGCAGGGAACCTCTAGTACCAAAATGACCCGTAGAAGGACCTGGCATGGAAGAGCCATGAACTGATGGAACACAAGACGAACTCTGAGTTGGCATGACACTATGATGAATGGCCCTGATTAGAACCGTGAGAACCATGGCCCGAAGATGCCCCAAAATGAACTGGACGGGCCGACCGAGCATGCCTGAATGGGCGGCCTCTACCCTGCTAAAACTGACCTCTCAAAGGAGCACCACCAAAACTACCAGATCCCTGAGGCCTCTTGGCCTCCCTCTCATCTCGTTCTTGGTGACGAATTGAATTAATCTTGAGCAACAACATCCACAAAAGTAGCACCTAACACGCTCTCCCTAGTGATGAGAATCAGAAGCTTACATGTGACACCATCAACGAACCTCCTGATCCTCTCTCTATCCGTAGGAACAAACAAAACAAAATTACATGATAACTCTGAGACCTCATCTCATATTGCATAACAGTGATATATCTATGACGCAACTTTTACAACTGCCTGCGCACCTCTTCCATGCGATATTATGGCACATAATTCTATAAAAAGAGAACAGAGAACTGCTGCCAGGTAAGGGGCGTTGCATCAACAGACCTAGGCCTCTCATAAGCTTACCACCAAGTAATGGCAGTTCCAGAAAATTAAAAAGTAGTAAATGCGACCCCACTAGTCTCCAGAATACCCGTTGTACAAAGAATCCTATAACAGTAGTACAAGAAACCCTGGGCATCCTCGCCCTTTGTACCACTGAAAGTTAGAGGCTGAAGTCTACCAAACCTCTCTAATAGATGCTGCTCGTCGTTAGGCGCAACTGGTACCACTTAATCCTAAGCCAGTGCAACCGGCTGGGTTGTATGTGCTCCCGGTGTCTGAAGTCCCTTTGTAACCTGCTCAAGTGTGCGAGCAAAGGAAGTCTGAGTGCCTCCCCTGGCCTGAGAAGTAGATGCGGTTGTAGTAACTGAGACCTCCTGAGCCAAGCCAGTCCATACTAATAGAATCTAGGCTAGGGCCTTCTAAAGGCCTGAAATAACAATCGGCACAGCCGGTGCCTCAGCTGGTCCTGCTGTAGCATTCATAACTGGGACCTGATCCTGAACTGGTGTGGCTGGTGGATCTGCAGGTTCTTCCATAGCTACCGTGCGGGCTACATCCCAGCCCTTACCGCGGCCCTACCATGGCCTCGGTCTCTAGTGGCCCCAACTGGTGGTACTGGTGGTCGTCCGTCCTGGCCGGTAGCATGTGTCCTCATCATCCGTGAGAGAATAGAATAACAGAAGTATAGTACCAGAATCAACAGATTCGCACCACAGGAATTTTAAGAATATGAAGTTTTCCTAAAAGTTCAGCAGTCTCCCCAGGATGAGTACAGACGTCTCCATACCGATCCGCGAGACTCTACTAAACTAGCTCATGACCCGTGATACCTATTTAACCTAGGCTCTCATACCAACTTGTCACGACCCCAAATACCCCAGTCGTGATAGCGCCTATCACAGTACTTGGCCAGCCTAAACAACACGAACCACAAGGAAGATCTTTTGTAAAATTTACTCTTTTTCTAAACAGATTAAGTCTCATTCTTTCATTTTAAAATATCAAGAGAAATACGCAGAAACAAGTAAAAAAATACAATCAACACAGCCTGAATCTGATGTCACTAGTCATGAGCCACTAAATACACTCAACACGATCAACTCAATACAAAACTAGTCTGAAATATAAATTACTAGAATAGGAAGGAGAAAGGCAGGGCTGCGAACGTCATACAACTACCTTGCGATCTCCGGATAAGACTTTGAGAGTGCTGGAATCTCTCACTCTGATGCTCGTGCACCTGGATCTGCACACAAGGTGTAGGGAGTAACATGAGTACGCCAACTCAGTAAGTAACTAAAGTAAATAAAGTCTGTGTGCAATGACCTAGCATTTAAAATCGTATGCATACTTTACAAGAAATCTCAACAGAAATATCAAATGAAAATCTGTAGTTCAACAACCAATTATCTCGTAAAACTCCAGTTTAAATTAAAAATCCATTAAAAATATTTATTAAACATTTTGCAATCGAGGCTTAGTATAAAATAAGAGTGAAAGCAGAAAAATGTCATAAACAAGCTCCTGGGGCAAGGTATCACTCATAAGTATAGCCTATAGGGCAAGCCTCTCTGTCACTCGTGACTCAGCTCTCATCAATCAGTACTCACACTCAGCACTCTGGCTCAATAAATATCTCATAATAATAATAATATTAATAACTACTGTAGCATGCAGTAAAATCCATAATATATATTCGACTATGCTCACTAATGATTTACAGACTCCGAAGGGGCTCGTACAACCCAAGCGTCATATCGCTGTAGCGCACAGCCCTATCCACTATATATATCGCTACGGCGTGTAGCCCGATCCATAACAAATATATAAATACCATTGCGACATGCATCCCAATCCATAACATATATATATATAATCCTCACCATTAGGTCCTCAACCTCTCTAAGTCATTAACCTTACAGCCACTCGAGCATTTAAGTGAAAATCAGGAAACTCAGCCGAAACAGTTTTCATATATTAAGAAGTAGAGAAATGAAACCAGATTAAACAATAAACCGGTAAAACATGACTGAGGATATGATTTCAAATCAAAACAGTGTGAGGAAAGTAGAAAATACCCTATGGGTTTTAACAGTTCGGCACAAGGCCTCAAACATGGTATTCTACCCAAGTTAACAACTTCATTTCTCAAACACATGGACATCATATATAGTATATCAGAATATGCAGCTATACAGTCGTCACGGGAAGGACTAAGTCACAATCCCTACGGGTGCACGCCCACACGCCCTTCACCTAGCATGTGAGTCACCTCATTTATCAAAATATTATGAAATTCCAGGGTTCCATACCCCCTGCTCTAGATTTACAATCGTTACTTACCTCAAACCGGATGAATTACTACTCTACGACGCCCTAGCCTCTCGACTCAGCCTTAACTCGCATCGAATCTATCCAAAATAAAAATCATAACATCAATATGTGCTAAGGAAACGAAGCCCATGCAAAAATAATCAAATTATATCAAGAATCCCAAAATTGGTCAAACCCGACCCCGGGCCCACATCTTGGAATCCGATAAAAATCATATCAATAGAATCCTTATCCTCCCACGAGTCCGTATATACCAAGAACATTAAAATCGGACCTCATACGGTCCCTCAAATCCCCAATTTACACTCTCAAATTTCAAGCCATAATCTCCCAATTTTAGGCTTTAAATCCCACTAATTTCATGCCTAATTAGTTAGAAATCACCATAGAATCAAGCATTGAGATAAAAAAAATCTTACCTCCAAGTGTTTCCCTTCGAATCCCTCTTCAATCCCTCTCAAAAAGCTTCAAAATCGCTCAACAATGGTGGGCAATGGCTAAAATTCATGAAGACCTCTATTTAAACATTCTGCCTAGGTAATTTACCTTAATCACGATCATGGAAAGACCCTCGCAATTGCGAAGCACATAAATTGACTGCACTCATTTTAACCCTACGCAATTGCATAAAACTCCGCGCGATCGTGAAGCACTGGCTTTGCTACCTTACGTGATCGTGGCCTCTCCCACGCGATCGCATAGAACAAACCTTTCCACTACTCACCCGCTCCTTCTCTTCTACGCGAATGCGACCCTGGCGATGCATTCGCGAACCATAACATCACAGCCCATCACGGTCATGTCTTCACCTCTACGATTGCATAGAAGAAAATCTCACCTTGGCCCAACCAATCCTACGCGATTGCGAAGAACAAAAAGCCTGCAACAGAACGCCAGAAACCTGCTATCTCATTATGTCCAAAAATTTTCCGTTGAGCATCCGAAACACACCCGAGGCCCTCGGGACCTCAACCAAACATGTCAACACATCCCATAACATTATTCAAACTTCTTCCAACCTTCGGAACACTAAAATACCATCGAATTATCAAATCACCATCGGATTCAAGCCTAAGGATTTTCAAATTTCCGAATTCTGCAAACGATCAAAAAGTCCATGAAACCTCACCCGAATGACTTGAAATTATGCACACAAGTCAAAAATAACTGAATCTACCACGGACCTCCAAAATACATTCCAATCACGCTACTAAGTCCCAAATCACCTAACAAAGCTATCTGAACCATAAAAACCAAATTGGGAGATCATTTCCTAACAAGTCAACTTCCGGTTGATTTTTCCAACTAAATGGCCTACTTGAGAGACTAAGTGTCTCATATCACTCCAAAAATACTCATAACCCAAACCAACCAACACGACACGATAAAATGAATTTTATCAACACGTAAAGAAGTAGAAATGGGAGAAACGGACCGATAACTCATAAAATGACCGGCTGTCTCGCTACAGCCTAACTGAACCGTGCTGAAATCAAAAACATGAGACAGATCGCCAATGTACTTCTGAAGCATAGAAACATGAAATACTGGATGCACACTCGACAAGCTAGGTGGAAACACCAGCTCATAATAAGCCACCTCTCTAATCCTTCGAAGCACCTCAAAAGGCCCAATGAACCGAGAACTCAATTTACCCTTCTTCCCAAATCTCATAACACCCTTTATGGGTGATACGTTCAGTAGAACCTTCTCCCCAACCTTGTAAGACATATCACGAACTTTCCTTTTAGCATAACACTTTTGTCTCGATTGAGTTGTATGAAGCCATTCCAGAATCACCTTTACCTTGTCCAAAGCATCCTGTACCAAGTCTGTACCGAAAAGCCTAGCCTCGCAAGGCTAAAACCAATCAATTGGAGATCCAAATTGTCTCCCATATAAATCCTCCCACCAAGTAAAGTCAGCTCCAAAAAACTGAAAAATAGTAAATGCGACCCTACTGGTCTCCAGAATATCCACTGTACGAAGAATCCCCTAACACTTGTCCAAGAAACCCTGGGCATCCTCACCCTCTACACCACTGAAAGTCAGAGGTTGAAGTTTACCAAACCTCTCCAATTGACATTGCTCGTCACCAGGCATAACTGGTACCATATAATCTTGAGCAGGAACAACCGGCTAGGCTGATGGTGCCTCCGGTGTTTGCAATCCCATAACAACCTACTTGTGTGTGCGGGCGGCGGGAGTTTGAGTGCCTCCTCTAGCCTAAGAAGTAGCTGTTGTGGTGATATTTCGACCGCCTGAGCAAGATTAGGGCACACGGTCAAGATCTTAGCCAAGGCCTCTCGAAGACCCGAAATAATAATAGGCACAGCCGCTACCTAATCTGGTCCTGTTGGAGCATCTTGTCTACTCAATACACGATGAGCCTGATAAAAACAAATACTAAATGATAAGAAGGATAAAGGCAGGGTTGTGGATGCCATACAACTATCTTGAAATCTCCGAAAATGCTTTGAAAGCAAGAGACTGCTCTCACTCGGATAGTCCTGCGCCTGGATTTGCACACAAGGTGCATGGGGTAACGTGAGTATGCCAACTTACTAAGTAACAATTATAAATAAAGGCTGAGTGCAGTGAAGAGAATTTAAAATCATATACATATCATAACTTAAAAACCTTAGTAGGAATAACAAGGTCAAATCAGTAATTAAGTTTTGAACATCTAGTAAAACCTCTAGTTTCAAAGAAAAGTCGTAAAATATTTCTTCAACATTTTCATTAGAGGCTCAGTAATAAGAAGAGTGAAAACAGTATTTTCATAAAACAAGCCTCTCAAGCAAAGCATCACTCATATATATAGCCCCTCGGGCAAGCCTCTCAGCTATTCATGACTCCACCATCATCAATCAACTCTCACACTCAGCACTCACACTAAATAGATATCATATAATAACCACTGCAGCGTGCAACCTGATCCATAACTATCCTCACAATCCTGCCCTTGGCCTCACTCACTCATCAGCCTCACAAACCACTCGGGCATCTCAGTGCAAACTGAGGGAACTCAGCCCAAAACACTTTCATATATAATAAAATAGAGTGATGAACAAGATTAAACTATAACCAGGTATAAACCATGACTGAGGATAAAAAATTCTATCAAAATAATGTGAGGATAACAAAAATACCCCATAAGGGTCCAAACAGTATGGCACATGGCCTCAAACATGGCATTCCGCTCAAGTTAACAAAATTATTTCTAAAACACATAGATATCATATAGAGTTTATCAAAATATTCCACTATACAAGTTGCCATGGGATAGACCAAGTCACAATCCCTACGGGTGTATGCTCGTACGCCCGTCACCTAGCATATGCGTCAACTCATTTATCAAAATAGTATGAAATTCCGGGGTTTCATACCCTCAGGTCTAGATTTACAATCGTTAATTACCTCGAACCGGATGAAAATCTACTCCAAAATGCCTTTGCCTCTCGACTCGGCCTCAAATCGCCCCGAATATATCCAAAAAGTCAGAATTATATCACCAATACATGCCAAAGGAGCAAAGCCCACGCGAAAATTATCGAATTAAATCAAAATTCCCAAAATTGGCCAAACCCGACCCTCGGGCCCACGTCTTGGAATCTTATAAAAATCACAATATTAGAATCCTTATCCTCTCATGAGTTTATACATACCAAAATCATCAAAATCAGACCTCAAATGGCCTCTCAAATCTCCGATTGAACTCTCCAATTTCAAGCCCTAATCCCTCAATTTCTTCCCTAATTTTCCCACTAAAATCATGATTAAACAATGGAATAATTGCCATAAACACAAAATACAAGGTCCAAGTAGCTTACCTCACTAAAACCATTTAATTCCCCCTTGAAATCACAGCCCCCAAGCTCCAACTCGTCCAAAAATGGTGAGAAAATGGCTGAAGTTCGCGAAGTGAGGCTTTTATAGTTTCTGCCTAGTGATTTTCGCATCTGCGGTCTCCAAGTCGCTTCTGCGATGCTGCACCAACGGAAAAGCTATTGCAGGTGCGGTTCTCTTCACTCTTAAAATCCCGCCTCTGCGGTCCACAACCGCATCTGTGGTCTCGCAGGTGAGGTCCTTTTTTTGCACCTACGGACTTGCCTCAGCTTCCAATCCTCCGCATATGCGGCCTTGCTCACACACCTGCACCCTCTCACCTGAGGTCCCCAATCTGCAGGTGCGGATATGACAGAAGATGAAGTTTCAACTCCTAAAAACCATGTCCAGTCTTTCTGTTAACCATCTGAATCCATTCCGAGGCCCCCGGGATCTCAACCAAACATACCCACAAGTCACATATCACCATTCAAACTTATTTCAACCTTCGGAACACTCAAAACAACGTCAAAACACCAAATCACCCTCAGATTAAAGCCTTAGGATTTCCAAACTTCCGAATTCTGCAAACAATGCAAAAACTTATAAAACCTCATCCGAATGACCAGAAATTTTGCGTACATGTCACAAATGACACAACGGACCTACTCTAATTTCCGAAATTCCATTCCGACCCCGATATCAAGATTTCTACTATTGACTGGAAAACACCAAATTTCCATTTCCGCCAATTTAAGCCTAAATCTACCATGGACCTCCAAATTATATTTCGAACATGCTCCTAAGTCCAAAATCACCTAACGAAGCAATTTGAACCATCAAAATTCACATCCGAGACCTTTTATACATAAGTTGACATCTGGTTGGCTTTTCCAACTTAAGCTCCTAAATTAGAGACTAAGTGCCTCCTTTCATTCCAATACCACTCCAAACATAGAACTACCAACATGATATGACGAAATACAATTGAACAACATATAAAGAAGCATAAATGGGGGGAAGCGAGGCTATAACTCATGAAACAACCGGCCGAGTTCTTACACCAGAATAGCAGGTCATTACAAGATAAAGAGGTAACAGGCTCCCAAGATTCCATATATCCTAGGCTATCCGAGTATAATTTCAATGTCAACATAGTGGAGCTGGTATCAGTGAGGAGGAACATCAAGGAAGCACAATTTGCAAGGTTGATGAGATTTGATCCCAACCAGAGGGATCCTAATCTATGGTGCGAGTATCATGGTACTAACGACCATCGGACTGGGGACTGCTGGCATTTCCGCAAGGAGGTGGCAACGTTATTGAAATATAGCCATCTCAGATAGTTCTTAACCGACCGGGCTCAAAAACTACGGTGCTTCGGGGTAAAGCAGAGCCCTCGAAGATATGTGAAGACCCTCCCTGGCAAACCATCAACATGATTTTTGCGAGAAATGAGATCAAGGGTGTGACCTTCTTGGCATTAAAAAAAGACAACAATATCGGTGACCCATAGCAAGAGACTCTGGGAAGTCATCAAGGACGATATTACCTTCATAGAAGAAGACGTCGATGGACTTCTATTGCCTTACAACACTACCTTGGGAATTTATCTTAATGTTTTGATTTTAAAATTAAACGTGTTCTTGTAAACCTAGGAAGTTCAGCCAATATCATTCAATGGAGAGTGGTAGAGAAAGCCAAGCTAACCGGAAGCATCATTTCAGCAACAAAGCTCCTCGCCGGGTAAAACTTAGCAAGTGTGATAACCAGAAGGGAGATCTTGCTTCCCATGAATGCCAAATGGGTCATGAAGACTACTTTATTTAAAGTAGTAGACGGTGTCATGGGCTATAACATAATTTTTGGCAGACCATGGCTACATGAAATGATGGCCTTACCATCAACATTTCACCAAGTTCTGAAATTTCCTATCCCTGAGGTAATCAAACAAATAAGAGGAGATCAACCGATAACAAGGGAAATGAATCGGTCTCGGTTTCCAGCAGTAAAGGGAAGGAACACACGACATAGTAATTACAGGAACTGATGCTTTCCCCCAAACTAAATGAAGAAAACAAAGGGAAGAGCCGTCCGAATCCCACCAGGCACCAAGGTATTTCTAGGTACCGAATGAAACGGACGCAAGAAAATCCACGCTGGAAGAACTCGAACAAGTGTCCTTGTTCGAAAAGTTTCTAGAGAGGAAATTCTGCTTGGAAACATGACTAAACCTCGTTCTTAGGTCAAGATTTATAGAATTTCTTAAAACTAACGTTGATTGTTTAGCATGATCGCACGCGGATATGACAAGTATCTCACTAGAGGTGGCCGTATACAAGTTAAGCCTTGACACCAGCATCCCATTGGTAAGGCCAAAGAAGTGCCTAATTGCCAAAGTCAGAGAAAAGTTTGTAAAGAAGAGGTAACTCGATTGCTCTATATCGGTTCAATCCGAGAGATAAAGTACCCCGACTGGCTTAGATAACGTAGTTGTTGATACCCAATTTTGCCCTGACATTTTTTTTAAAAATATTTATATACTTTGAGAACATCATTTTTGTATCATTATTTAGTTTACAAATATATACATGAATTTTCTATAATCTTCCATAATTTTAAATGGACTTTAAGTCGATTTATTTCTGTATTTTATTATATAAATATTCAATAATTATCCATTAAATTATTTTAGGATGATTTAATCATCTAAACTTATCATTTACACCCACATGAATGTTTTAAAGTATTTTAATACATTTTTTATAATTATATTTGAATTTTTAGGGCGAATTGCATATTTTGCAATAATAGCCCATATTCAAATATAATTACATTATTTATGCAAAAAATAACCTTTTTATTTTTATAATGTTGAATTATTATTTTCAATCAGTTTGGTGCATAAATAATATTTTTGTTATTTACTAATTACTTTTAAAAATTATTTATTGATAAAATATTAGTTATTTAAAAACTAACCTAAATTCTACCTATTTTCGGACCAAACAATTTCTCAAAATACCCGATACCTGCCCCAATTACCCTTGGTCCAAGACCAAACGACCCTGCCTAATACTCATTCAATACCCGTTTATTTTGACCCGCCCCGTACATTTTTAAATCCCAACTGTTGATCTTTCATGATCAACAACTCATATCCTTCCCCCCGGTTTTAATTACCCTAGACCTAAAATGCCAACCCATATTCGTCTAAACCACCACTGCTAAATGCCCTCAATATCTCCACTATCTTCTGTCACACCTCCTGTATTACACACCTACCCCGAAGGATAATGTATAAGGGAATTTTTCTAATTTAAGTGACATTATTCGAAATGGAATTATTTATTCGTTTCAGAGTCGCCACTTGGGATAGGATTGGCTTTTGGTGTCCCAAGTCACCGGTTTAACTTAAATCCCAAATCGAGGAAAATTGTTGACTTCCCAATTGGAGTATGCGAACCAAAATTCTGGATAAAGAATTCTGTTGACCCGAGGGAAGGTGTTAGGCACACTCAGATCCCGTGGTTATAGCACGGTCGCTTAAATTATAATAAATGGCTAAAATAAAATTTTTATACATGTTCCAACCTATAATGCAATTTCAAGATCATTTACCGCTTTAAGTTAATTTTTTAAAGAAAGTGAACGTCGTTTAAAAACGTATTTTTGGATCACGTCACATGAAATGCATCCGGATCCTTGACACATTCTCATTCAATGTTTTGGGATTTGGATTTGGGTTGCATGAAATGCACATCCGTATTTAATAAGGTAAAATTATTTAAATCGCACCTAAAGCGACTAACGGGTTATTATCATTGCGGGAGGCCGTGAAATTTGCTAAATGGCACGCCCCGAATTCTAAGTATTTTAATATAAGCAAGCAAGGGCCATGAGTTTTGAGATTTATTTGGCATGGCATGCCTCAAATTATTTTAAAAGATTGTACTCAACTAAAATAAACTACTAACATTCATATTATTACTTTCCTAGACTACTTTGAGATTATTGTCAGTGACTAAAATGGCTATAAAGCAAAAGAATCATGTGTACAAAAATGAAAACCATTATTAAAAGGTAAAACTACATATAGTAAAGTTAGAGCTCAACCAAACGTACGTTTCATTATCAATGAAAAAAAAAATTAACAGATTTATTCACCGCTATTCTGTTCAAACATTTAACAAAAGATCATATGACTACTATATAAAAATCAGCCAAGTAACGTCCTCCCCAAAGTATAATATCCATCTTTTAGGAAAGAAAGTAAACGAATAGTTATTCTGATAGAAAATTATGCACAAGTAAAGGATTGTGACTTATGCTATGCAAACCAATGCATTTCATCCATACAGTTACCACTTCAATCGAATCCAACCTTTAGCTATATGATTAAGCTCAATGATTCAAGATGACAAGACATAGAATACAGCATTTTGTAAAACCCATTTGCAACTCATATTAGGACTTATGTTAGGCACATGAAAATTATCAATTCATACTAAGTTTCTAACAGTGATTCAAATTCTGGACTACTTATGCAGGCCATCAGATCGGTGCTATTCATGGGAGCTAATGAGATTTACAACATACTTCAAAAAAAATAATTTCATAAAGCACACAACCTCAATTTGCAAACTATGTAGTTAACAAATAAAATTGAAATGAGAACATATGTGCAGATTTCATAGAACGAGGACATCAAACAGTGATCATTTATTATTACAACCGCAAACATACCTCAGATAGCAAAATAGAGCTCAACATTAACCAAAGGAAGCTGAAATCGAAGGTTAAGGCTCGAAGTGTTCAACAGCAAATACAACAGCATTCCAGATCCGAAGCATCACTTGAAAAACCAGAAAATGGAAGCACGCAGCATACGAAGGCTGTGAACTCGATTTTCACGGCTTGCACAAACCAGCAAAGAAGAACTTTGAAATCAGATTTTTTCCACGTTCCTTTGGAAAAATTTAGATTTTTCTTTTGATTTGTTTTCCTTTAAATTTTTTTTATTTTTTTTTTCAACTTTTTTTTCGGGTGTGTATTTTGAGAAGGTGATGAACTCACCGAAGAAAGGGAGCTTGTTTTTGAGTCTAAGGATCTCCAAAGCTAATTTTGGGAAGCTGCGTCCTTTTTTCTCTGAGGGATCTGATTTTTTTTTCCTCTCTCTAGTTCTAGGCTCTATGAAAAAATCTCCTCCCTTTTTGTGCCTTAGCTCCCCTTTTATGTGAGGGATTAGGGCAAAGGGCAATGAGTATTTGGGTAGGGAGATTGGGCCTTGAGTGGGTTATTGGGTTTGGGCAGATTTGGGTATAGGCTTTGGGCTCATCAATAATTTTGGCCCAATTTCACAAGACAAACCTTTCTTTTCCAATTTTTTCTTTTATTTTCTAATTTTTACTTTTTCTTTTAATTAAAATCCTACAACTTATAAATTCTAAATTATCCGAAAGTGTGAAAATAAACTAATTAGCTGATTACAAAAATTATAAAAGCTACTTAATCCTAAATTAAAAGAGAAAGATCAATAAAATGAAAAAGTATAAAAATGAAGCATTTTTTGTGATTTTCAATTTTTATAAAACCAGTAATTACTAGCTAATTCTAAAAATGTAAAAGAAATTCTAAATGTAATGCATGATATTTTTTGTATTTTTTCATGATTGAAAAAAAAAATTAAACATGCAAGAAAAATACAAACAATTAATAAAAATCTATACAAATTCCTAAAAATGGTAAATAATTAAGAAAAATTCTATTTTTTGGATTTTGTAGGAGTATTTCATATAGGGCAAAACTCACGTGCTTACAGCTACCCCTCTTTGATCGAAAACATGAATAGTTTTCGGGTAAAGAAAAAGTGAGCAATATGAGGAATTTTTGCCCGTTCGAAACTCCATGAGAAGCTTTGTTTTTTAAAGAGTCTGACTGAACCTTGCTTCAAAGGTTGCCTACATATCCTTGGCTATAAGGAAATCAGGTCAGTGTAGTTCTAGAAGTTTTGGTAGCTGAGACTACCGAGAAGCTGTGATTTCGCTACTCTTTGCTGCTATTTCTGCTTGCTGAGCTCCTTATTAAACCAAAATGAAAAAAATAAAAAGCTAACCTAGCTAAGACTATCAACTACGAGTTACAAGATTCCTATTTATAAATCTCTTGAAACTTGATCTTGAGTCTTAGCTGATTTTGCTTTGGACTCCGATCTGAATCATGATGCTCGCAAGTTGTAGGTGTTTACTTCTTCATGCAGCATTGGGTCAAAAATAGGATCAGCGGATCTTGTGAATTCAATCAAGTTTTGAGCGATCTGCACCCTTACTTGCTTCACATTTGAATTCACTTCTTTTTGTTCTTTTCTTCTTTTCTTGATTCTGAATTGAGACTCATTTCATCGGTCATCTCGCACCCTGTGTCTTGAGATCGACCAGCATAAGCTACCAAAACAAACAAATGAACGAAATTTTTCTGCTCCAGTTTTCACTAGGAAGATTTCGTGAGTTAGTTGTGACACATATCTAAGCAATCAAATCAGGATTGTGTAGGGAGATCCTCGGTTTTTTGGCCGGGAGATCCTCGGTTTTTTGGCCGGAATTTGGAAAGAAAAAGCTCCACGGTTTTTTGGCGGGGAGATCCTCGATTTTTTGGGCAGGATTTGGAAAGAAAAAGCTCTTTGCTACCATGGTTTATTTTTCTTTTGGGATTTTCATTTTCATTTCTTATTTTTCCTTTTTTTCATATTTTCCATTTTTATTTAGCAAAACGCATGAAAGAAATTGGGTAACCTTTCCTTTTTGGTAGTTTTCCTGCTGCAAAGCTGTTTCAATGCTTGCACATTTCATTTCTTTTTGGGCTGCACCTGCTTCTTGCATGGTTGCTTTGAATGGAACCTGTTTTCAACAAAGGACAATTTATTAGTTTTGAAACTGTGGTTGGTTTTGTGGCCTTGATCATCCCAATTGCTTGATCTCGGCCCCCTTTCCATTGAGAACTTTGCTGCTTGTTGGCGTTGAGGGTGAATCTCTTTTCCAACCGACCGAGTTCAACTCTCAGGATTTCATTATGACTCGCCCCTGTGGGCTCTAGCCTTTCACTTTATTCTGTCCTTGCCTTTGATTTTCTTTCTTTTCCAATGTCTTTGTTTCGAAAGGATCAACCACTATGGTCAGTCGAGATTGGCCTGACGCACTCGCTGAGGCTGGGCATTTTCTTCAACTCTGACCAGGCGGAGCCCTGTGAAGCCGGTCCTGCCACCTTTTCTTTGTAATAGTTACGAAATCAGAGTTAAACCGAGAGGGATTCAAAGAAAAAGTATGCAAGAGGCAAGCATATGAGTTTAAAGAGAAGCGTCCCTTTCGGGGGAAAAGAAGGACTTATCTGGGGTTCATGCTGGCTTCAAATGAACATGACATGCTTCTTGGACTGGACGCCCAACCCACACAAACTTTCCAACTTCTAATAAACCCATTGATCCGTATTTTGAAACCAGGGAACCTTGCCAGGACTCTTTTAGTGATGGGCTGTGTTCTTTTCGGTTGACAGTGCCCTTCGCAGGTTTTCGCTAATCGACCTCTCTCATTTCTCTTCTCACCATCGCCCGATAGTGCTCTCTATGAGTTTTCACTAAGCGGACTCTCTCATTTTCATTTTCATTTTCTCTTCTCACCATCGCCTTATGGTGCCCGAAGGTCTTCACCGATAAGACTCTTAGTTTATTTCTCTCAATTTGAAATGTATCAGATTCCAACAATGATGTTTTTTACTTCCCTGCTTTTGCCAATTGATCGGAAGGACTTGGACAAGGTTTTTGGGATAAGAAGGATTTTGGGCGGAACTACAACTTTGGAACCATTTCGGCAGATTCATGGCCGAACCATCATATTATCTGCCCAGTTTCAGTTTTTAGGGAAATTGGGATTTTTGTTTTGGTGTGACTGAACCTCAGGGAGAGGCTACCTACGTATCCTTTCGGAATCAAGTCGAACGTAGTTCAGGCAAATAATTTTTTTGTTTTTGTTTTGTTTTGTTTTTCTTTTCTTTTCTCTTTCTCTTTCCTTTCCTTTTTCTTTTTCTTTTTTTTTCTTTTTCTTTTTCTTTTCTTTTTCTCTTTTTTTTTTGATAGTACTTCTGTGTTCCAAAGAGGGTGAACAAAAAAGCATAATCGGCTCAAAAGGTTTATGAAGGATTGATAGTGTTTGGGGTAGCGGGAAGGAAAGCCTTCGTCATCTCAATTACACAAAAGCCTTTGCCGCAAAAGTTCTAGACATAGTACCTTTTTACTGCATCTGCATTGACTGCTGTTTCAGGATCATTTCCTTCAATGTCTCCCAGATACAGTGCTCCTCTCAGCAATATTTTCCAGATGATGTATGGACCCTTCCAATTAGGAGCGAATTTTCCTTTTGCTTCTTAGTTGTGAGTGGGAATGCGTGTTAACACGAGTTTCCTACCTTCAAAATTCCTGGGAAGCACTTTCTTGTTATAGGCGCGGGCCATTCTTTGTTGGTACAACTGCCCGGATGTGCCCTGAGTACACTCTTTTTTTGTAATGTATGGTCCTTTCCAACCCGCGAACCAATTTTCCTTCAATTGTTCCAATTCTTTGTTTTATTTCCTCAAGGTTACCTTCTTTGCATTTCGACTCTTGATTCATGATTTCAAAATCTGACAGCGTTTTGGGATCTAGGCCTAAAGTTCGCAATCATGTCATGTTATTTAAAGCTGAATTATTAGAGCTAAAGAGATGAAATGAAGGAGAAAAAAGAGCAAAATCAGAATGAATAAAGAAAAATTAACGATGAAATATTGATTTCATTTCTTGGAATTTCGAGGATAACAGGGTTCACATTCGGGAATTTAAAGACAGGATACTACAGGAAACATCCGAGTTACACCCTGGAATAACTCGAGATGCAGAAAAAGTGGTAGGGCTAATCTACCGGAACTCCCGCGTGATCGGGAATGGTGTAGCCTTCCAGTTTTGGAGTTTGGCGCTTGATCCTATGTATAGCACCTCAGCGGTGCTAGTGCCCTCTCCCGGCTAGACCATGTGGGTTTCGTAGAGCATTTTCCTCGTTGCCCCACATATTTCCTTACTTTCTTCAGCCGCGAAAACCTCATCATCTTCCTCTTTACTGTACTTAGGCTTGAGAAAAGCCTCATACAAATGTACCACCTTATAATTGGCCATTTTCATTTTTGAAAGAACACTTTGGCTTCTTCAGCATTCACAGGCTTCTTAGGCGGGAAACGCCTTCTGGTGGCATTGTTTACCTCCTCTACATTTGAATATTTCTCAACAGGGGGGTTTTCTAGCAGCTCTCCCAAGATCTCTTTAACCTTGTACATAAGCACCGTCTGATGAGAATTCCATGGTACCGCAGCAGGGCTCGTCATAGGCTTCTGTGGTACGCGTCCAATAACCACTGGCTCACTCAGCCGAGGCAGTTTAATTGTCCCCCGTACCACAGAAGCTTGCATGGGTACGTACATTTGTGTTCTTTTTTTCAAGTCAGTTTACTTTTCTGGTTCTGTCTCGATGATTTTGCTCTTCGTTTCCCCTTCCTCTTCCTTCGAGGCCACCTTTGGATTTCTTTCCGCATAAGCGATATCAATTATAGCTTTTAAGGCTGGATCAAATTCCCTATCCTCACAAATCGATTACCAGCCCATTGTTGTGAGCGGGCAGCGGATTATTGGTCACATGTGGGACATCCTCGTCCCTCAACACAACTTTCCCTTGCTCTATTAAGTTCTCCACCGCTTGTTTCAGTCTCTAACAGTCATTTGTATGATGGCCTTCTGCCCCTGAATGGTATGCACACCTGACACCAACTTTGTAGGCAGGTGATGCCGGGTTTTGTCTGTTCTGAGGGACCGGCTGCAGCAGACCCATTTGGACAAGTTTCGGGAATAGACTAGAGTAAGATTCACCGATTGGTGTAAAGTTTTGTCTCTTGGGTGGTTCCCGAGGACAGAAGGTATTTTGCGGAGGTTGAGCGTTATAGTGGTTCTAGTGGGGAGGCTGATTTATTAGAAATGGAGCTTGGTTTCTATTAGCATGTTGCTGCGGTTGTGCAAAAGGTTGAGAATTAATGACCGCGTACGGTTGAGGAATATAGGACATTTCTTGATGAGGGTAATAGTGCTGGGGGGTTCTTTCTGAAAACATGGGTCCAGGAGCTCGGTGTCTCCTTGCCCCTGAGGCTGCCATAACCGTTTCTTCTTTCTTATTACCTTTGGCCATTCCTCCACAACCCGGCTTGGATGGCTTGGGAGGTTGCCCTAATGGCCGACTGACTCAAGATTCTGCTTGTTTTTAGTCCATTTTCCATGGCGGACATTATATTTTGAAAATAGTCTACTTCTTGGGCCTGCAGGAAAATAGTGACCATCTCCACCTTATCCATTGGAGGCTTTACCCTTGACGCCTGTTCACGCCACTTAATTGGATATTCGCGGAAACTCTCTGAGGGTTTTTCTTTAGATTCGCCAAGGAGTTCCTGTCTGGCACAAGGTCTATATTGTACTGAAATTGTCGAACAAAATCTCGGGCCAGATCATCCCATATATGCCAACGCGAGACATCTTGATCCATATACCACTCTGAAGCGATGCCAATTAAGCTTTCCCCGAAATATGCCATCAACAATTCTTCTTTGCCACCGGCTCCTCGTAACTGATTTCAATACTTCTTCAGGTGAGCAATGGGGTCACCGTGCCCATCATACTTTTCAAATTTTGGCATTTTGAATCCTGATGGCAAGTGTACATGTGGGCACATACACAAGTCTGTATATGAGACACTTTTCTGCCCGCTCAAGCCTTGCATATTTTTCAAGCTTTGCTCGAGGCTTCTCATTCTCTTTGCCATCTCGTCTTGCTCTGGGGCTTTGGGGGTTTTATCCTGCCCCGGCGTAAGCTCATATGGTGGCTGAGGGTAAGAGTACTGAGGATAATGAGGAGGATCAGCTTGAAAGATGGGATTCTGGAATGTGAATACCGAGGAGTCAAACGCATGCTTTGGTAGTGATGGTTGAGTTGTTGCGGAGGATAGTGGAGCTGTGAAGATATTGGGAGCAATTCCAGACGGAAACACCTGGGGGTGAGCCTTAGAGGGTGTTCCGAAGAAGTTAGCAGTCATAGTAGGTTGTCCTAAAGGAATATTTGGGCAGCTGATAAGGACAGTGGTAGCACCTCCAGATCTTGGGAATAACTCCGGGAATCCGGGGATAGTGCTTGGAGGTTCCTTTCCGTTGTTCCAAGCATCCCACATTTCCATCAATTGCAGGCGCAGGATCCGATTTTCTTCAGCTGTAAGGGATTCAGAGGCCGGGATCCCAGAGATTGGGCTGTCTATGGGCATTGTAGGCAGGGTCATTTCAGATGACATCTCTGTTTTTCCTTTGGATATGGTGAAGTATCGATGCGGGGCCAGTTTACCACAAACCAACCATGATTTCTAAAAAACTCGGCTGGATTTGACAGCAACTACGGTTAGTGTGAAACAAGTAAGAAAGAGGTAACTACACATTGTAATATGATGCACCTATACAGTTAAATGAATATCTACATGTTTGCTTCAGTTGCATGCGTCATCCCGGCTTTTCTCTTATTCCTTTTCTCTTTTCTTTTCTCTTTTTCTTTCTTTTCCCTCTTTTCATTTTTTTCTTTTCTTTGGCCATGGTTTTTCTCTCATTGCCTGATTTTCTTCCTTAGTGTTTCTTTTTTTGGTTTTCCCTTTATTTATTTTCCTTGTATTTTTTTTCTTTTTCTCTGGATTACGGTCGAATCTTATGTAGATTGCCTACGTATCATGACCCCGCATGAATCAGACCAAGCGTAGTTTTTGCAAATTTTGGTAAATAAGCTAACTTTTTTTTTTTTTGACATTTTGAAAGAAATGCTTTAAAAGGAAAAGGGAAATATTTTTTTATTTTTGATTTTGATTTTTCTTTTGTTTTTTTTGAAAGAAAGACTTCTAAATTTTTTTTTTCTTTTTATTGGAACTTTGGGAGTTTTAGAAGTAAAAAATAAATACTTTTGTTTGAATTTTCATTTATTTTCTCTTTTTCTAACACGAAAGAAAAATATATTTTTTGGATTTTGAAAGTTACCTCTTAATTTTTGAAAGAGAGACTTTTACAAATATGTTTTGGATTTTTGAGCAAAAATATTTTTCGGACTTGATTTTTCAAAATTTGTATATATTTTTTTATTTATGATAGAAAGACATCTAAGGAATATTTTAATGATTTATTTTGACCTAAAAGAAAAAAGTGGCTATTTTTTTTTCTAATTTTTTATTTAAGCACACAGAGACCCGGTTTTGCAGATACAGCCTTTCAACACTTCTGCGATGAAGATTTTAAGGGTGTGCCCGTAAATCATTTAAAAATAACTCAGGGTGGCTGTTCTTGCAAAAATAGCCTTCCGGCACCTTTTTGGGGACATTCAGCGTATTTGAAAGCAAGAATGGCGTCACCCGACTTATTTATGACAAAAATTAAAATTTTGACATTTTTTGGGCTGTTTTTGCAAAAGGGAGGTTGGACCCGATGAGGGTTGCCTACGTATCTCACATCCGGTGAGAATCAAACTGGCATAATTCGGGCAGATTTGTCAAAATCAAAACTATTTTGAACAATTGTCTTTCTATCTCTTTTTTTCAAATATTTTTTCTCTCTTTTTTTTTTCAAAAATCCGGTTGCATTTCGATATTATTTGGGCATTATTTTTTTTTTAAAACAAATGATTACCCTCACTTAGTCCTAACACTACTATTTTTCTCAATTTTCACTCATTTAGACAAGCCGGTCAACATGCAAAGCCGAGCAAATAAATGCACAAGTAGCACGTAAGATGTATCAGGATGGTCAATTCATTTCAGGTCACATGTCCTAGACGGACCCAACCCCTATGTTGAGTCCCCTAAGTCAAATGCACATGATGCAAACAAATGTCCTACTAGGGATCCGGTATGAGTTTTTGTTCTTCTAGGTTTAAATCCAAGGTTTATTGGTCTAGACCTGGCTTACCCGAGCGGACAACTCAAGCCGAGGGAGAGGCAGCGTACCGGGGATACAGAAGCTCCGTCGTCTTAGCAACTTATCCAATCTCGTTCTAAATTGGGAAAGACTCTAAAAAGAACAAAAGCTACACGAAGTGAACCCTTCTCCATGATGTAGAAGACTCAAAAAGAGGAAGGGATTCGCGACAGTTTATATATACAATTTCAACAAATATCAAAGCGGTAAAATATTTAGCACATATAGCATGGAACATGTAGAAAAATCAGATAAGGCCAAATATAACAATCATACTAAGCTCGAATTCTTGAACCCTGAATCGAAATTCTAGGTTCGATACCCAGCAGAGTCGCCAGAGCTGTCACGCCTCATGTTTTACACACCTACCCCGAAGGATATTGTATAAGGGAGTTTTTGCAATTTAAGTGACATTATTCGAAATGAGATTATTTATTCGTTTTAGAGTCGCCACTTGGGATAAGATTGACTTTTGGTGTCCCAAGTTACCGGTTTAACTTAAATCCCAAATCGAGAAAAATTGTTGACTTCTCAATTGGAGTCTGCGAACCAGAAATTCTGGATAAGGAATCCTGTTGACCCGAGAGAAGGTGTTAGGCATCTCCGGATCCCGTGGTTCTAGAACGGTCACTTAAATTATTATAAATGGCTAAAATCTGATTTTTATACATGTTCCAACCTATAATACAATTTTAAGATCATTTGCCACTTTTAGTTAATTTTTTAAAGAAAGTGAATGTCGGTTAAAAACGTATTTTTGGATCACGTCACATGAAATGCACTCGGATCCTTGACACATTTTCATTTAATATTTTGGGATTTGGATTTGGGTTGCATGAAATGCACACCCGTATTTAAGAAGGTAAAATTATTAAAAGCACGCCTAAAGCGACTATCGGGTTATTATCTTTGCGGGAGGCCATGAAATTCGCTCAACGGCACGCCCTGAATTTTAAGTATTTTAATATAAGCAAGCGAGGGCCATGAGTTTTGAGATTTATTTGGCATGGCATGCATCAAATTATTCTAAAAGATTGTATTCAACTAAAATAAACTAGGAACGTTCATATTATTACTTTCCTAGACTACTTTAAGATTATTGTCAGTGACCAAAATGGCTATAAAGCAAAAACATCATGTGAACAAAAATGAAAACCATTATTAAAAGGTAAAACTACATATAGTTAAGTTAGAGCTCAACCAAACGTAATTTTCATTATTAATGAAAAAAAAATTAACAGATTCATTCACCGCTATTCTGTTCAAACATTTAACAAAAGATCATATGACTACTATATAAAAATCAGCCGAGTAACGTCCTCCCCAAAGTATAATATCCATCTTTTAGGAAAGAAAGTAAACTAATAGTTATTATGGTTAGAAAATTATGCACAATTAAAGGATTGTGACTTATGCTAAGCAAACCAATGCATTTCATCCATACAGTTGCCACTTCAATCGGATCCAACCTTTAACTATACGATTAAGCTCAATGATTCAAGGTGGCAAGACATAGAATACATCATTTTGTAAAACCCCTTTGCTACTCATATTAGGACTTATGTTAGGCATATAAAAATTATCAATTCATACTAAGTTACTATCAGTGATTCAAATTCTGGACTACTTATGCAGGCCATCAGATCGGTGCTATTCATGAGAGCTACTGAGATTTACAACATACTTAAAAAAAAACAATTTCATCAAGCACAAAACCTCAATCTTCAAACTATGTAGTTAACAAATGAAATTGAAATGAGAACATATGTGCAGATTTCATAGAACGAGGACATCAAACAGTGATCATTTATTATTACAACCGCAAACGTACCTCAGATAGCAAAATATAGCTCAACATTAGCCAAAGGAAGCTGAAATCGAAGGCTAAGGCTCGAAGTGTTCAACAGCAGATACAACAGCATTCCATATCCGAAGCATCACTTGGAAAACCAGAAAATGGAAGCACGCAGCATACAAAGGCTGTGAACTCGATTTTCACGGCTTGCACAAACCAGCAAAGAAGAATTTTGAAATCAGATTTTTTCCACGTTCCTTTGGAAAAATTCAGATTCTGCTTTTGATTTTTTTTCCTTCAAATTTTTTTTATTTTTATGTTTTCATCTTTATTTTCGGGTGTGTATTTTGAGAAGGTGATGAAGTTACCGAAGAAAGGGAGCTTGTTTTTGGGTCTAAGGATCTCCAACGCTAATTTTGGGAAGCTGCGTCCTTTTTCTGAGGGATCTGATTTTTTTCCTCTCTCTAGGTCTAGGCTCTAATAAAAAATCTCCTCCCTTTTTGTGCCTTAGCTCCCCTTTTATGTGAGGGATTAGGGCAAAGGGTAATGAGTATTTAGGTAAGGAGATTGGGCCTTGAGTGGGTTATTGGGTTTGGGCAGATTTGGATATAGGCTTTGGGCTCGCCATTAATTTTCACCCAATTTCACAAGACAAATCTTTCTTTTCCAATTCTTTCTTTTATTTTCTAATTTTTACTTTTTCTTTTAATTAAAATCCTACAACTTAAAAATTTTAAATTATTCAAAAGTGTGAAAATAAAATAATTAGCTGATTACAAAAAATTATAAAAGCTACATAATCCTAAATTAAAAGAGAAAGATCAATAAAAGGAAAAAGTATAAAAATAAAGCATTTTTTTGTGATTTTCAATTTTTATAAAACAAGTAATTACTAGCTAATTCTAAAAATATAAAATAAATTCTAAATGTAATGCATGATATTTTTTGTATTTTTTCATAATTTAAATAAAACTTATACATGAAAGAAAAATGCAAACAATTAATAAAAATCTATACAAATTCTTAAAAATGGTAAATAATTAAGAAAAATTATATTTTCTTGGATTTTGTAGGAGTATTTCATATAGGGAAAAAATCACGTGCTTACAGCTACCCCTCTTTGCTCGAAAACATGAAGAGTTTTCGGGCAAAGATAAAGTGAGCAATATGAGGGATTTTTGCTCATTTGAAACTCCATGAGAAGCTTTTTTTTAAAGAGTCTTACCGAACCTTGCTTCAAAGGTTGCCTACATATCCTTGGCTATAAAGAAATCATGTCAGTGTAGTTCTGGAAGTTTTGGTAGCTGGGACTACCGAGAAGTTGTGATTTCGCTGCTCTTTGCTGCTGTTTCTGCTTGCTGAGCTACTTATTACACCAAAATGAAAAAAATAAAAAGCTAAGCTAGATAAGCCTATCAACTACGAGTTATAAAATTCCTATTTATAAATCTCTTGAAACTTGATCTTGAGTCTTAGCTGATTTTGCTTTGGACTCCGATCTGAATCTTGATGCTCGCAAGTTGTAGGTGTTTACTTCTTCATGCAGCATTGGGTCAAAAATAGGATCAGCGGATCTGGTGAATTCAATCAGGTTTTGAGCGATCCGCACCCTTACTTGCTTCACATTTGAGTTCATTTCATTTTGTTCTTTTCATCTTTTCTTGATTTTGAATTGAGACTCATTTCATCTGTCATCTCGCACCCTGTGTCTTGAGATCGACCTGCATAAGCTACCAAAACAAACAAATGAACGAAATTTTTCTGCCCCTGTTTTCACTAGAAAAATTTCGTGATTTAGTTGTGACACATATCTAAGCAATCAAATCAGGATTGTGTAGGGAGATCCTCGGTTTTTTGGCCGGGTTTTGGGAAGAAAAGGCTCCTCGATTTTTGTCCGGGATTTGGAAAGAAAAGGCACCTCGGTTTCTTGGCCGGGAGATCCTCGATTTTTTGGCCGGGATTTGGAAAGAAAAAGCTCCTCAGTTTTTTGGCCGGGAGATCCTCGGTTTTTTGGCCGGTATTTGGAAAGAAAAAGCTCCTCGATTTTTTGGCCGGGATTTGGAAAGAAAAAGCTCCTCGGTTTTTTGGCCGGGAGATCCTCAGTATTTTGCCGGGATTTGGAAAGAAAAAGCTCCTCGTTTTTTTGGCCGGGAGATCCTTGGTTTTTTGGCCGAGATTTGGAAAGAAAAAAGCTTCTCGGTTTTTTGGCTGGGATTTGAAAAGAAAAAGCTCCTCGGTTTTTTGGCCGGGAGATCCTAGATTTTTTGGCTGGGATTTGGAAAGAAAAGGCTCCTCAGTTTTTTGGCTGGGATTTGGAAAGAAAAATGCTCCTCGGTTTTTTGGCCGGGACTTGGAAACAAAAATGCTCCTCGGTTTCTTGCATGGTTTCTTTGAATGGAACCTATTTTCAACAAAGAACAATTTATTAGTTTTGAAACTGTGGTTGGTTTTGTGGCCTTGATCATCCCAATTGCTTGATCTCGGCCCCCTTTCCGTTGAGAACTTTGCTGCTTGTTGGCCTTGAGGGTGAATCTCTTTTCCAACCGACCTGGTTCAACTCTCAGGATTTCATTATGACTCGCCCGTGTGGGCTCTGGCCTTTCACTTTATTCTGTCCTTGCCTTTGATTTTCTTTCTTTTCCAATGTCTTTGCTTCAAAAGTATCAACCACTATGGTCAGTCGAGATTGGCCTGACGCACTCGCTGAGGCTGGGCATTTTCTTCAACTCTGACCAGGCGGAGCCCTGTGAAGCCGGTCCTGCCACCTTTTCTTTGTAATAGTTACGAAATCAGAGTTAAACCGAGAGGGATTCAAAGAAAAAGTATGCAAGAGGCAAGCATATGAGTTTAAAGAGAAGTGTCCCTTTCGGGGGAAAAGAAGGACTTATCTGGGGTGCATTCTGGCTTCAAATGAACACGACATGCTTCTTGAACTGGACGCCCGACCCACATAAACTTTCCAACTTCTAATAAACCCATTGATCCGCATTTCGAAACCAGGGAACCTTGCCAGGACTCTTTTAGTGATGGGGTGTCTTCTTTTCGGTCGACAACGTCCTTCGTGGGTTTTCGCTAATCTACCTCTCTCATTTCTCTTCTCACCGTCGCCCGATAGTGCTCTCTATGAGCTTTCACTAAGCGGACTCCCTCATTTTCATTTTCTCTTCTCACCATCGCCTTATGGTGCCCGAAGGTCTTCACCGATAAGACTCTCATTTTATTTCTCTTAATTTGAAATGTATCAGATTCCAACAATGATGGTTTTTACTTCCCTACTTTTTCCAATTGATCGGAAGGACTTTGACAAGGTTTTTGAGGTTAGAAGGATTTTGGACGGAACTACAACTTTGGAACCATTTCGGCGGATTCATGGCCGAACCATCATATCATCTTCCCCAGTTTCAGTTTTTAGGGAAATTAGGATTTTTGTTTTGGTGTGACTGAACCTCGGAGAGAGGCTACCTATGTATCCTTTCGAAATCAAGTCGAACGTAGTTCAGGCAAATAATTTTTTTGTTTTGTTTTGTTTTTCTTTTCTTTTCTCTTTCTCTTTCCTTTCCTTTTGTTTTTTCTTTTTTTTTTCTTTTTCTTTTCTTTTTTTCTCTCTTTTTTTCTTGATAGTACTTCCGGGTTACAAAGAGGGTGAACAAAAAAGCATAACCGGCTCAATAGGGTTTACGAAGGATTGATAGTGTTTGGGGTAGCGGGAAGGAAAGCCTTCGTCATCTCAATTACACAAAAGCCATCGCCGCAAGAGATCTAGACATATTACCTTTTTACTGCATCTGCATTGACTGCTGTTTCATGATCATTTCCTTCAATGTCTCCCAGATACAGTGCTCTTCTCAGCAATATTTTCCAGATGATGTATGAACCCTTCCAATTAGGAGCGAATTTTCCTTTTGCTTCCTGGTTGTGAGGGGGAATGCGTCTTAACACGAGTTTCCCCCCTTCAAAATTCCTGGGACGCACTTTCTTGTTATAGGCGCTGGCCATTCTTTATTGGTACAACTGCCCGGATGTGCCCCGAGTACACTCTTTTGTTGTAATGTATGGACCTTTCCAACCCATGAACCAATTTTCCTTCAATTGTTCCAATTCTTTGTTTTATTTCCTCAAGGTTACCTTCTTTGTATTTCGACTCTTGATTCATGATTTCGAAATCTGACAGCGTTTTGGGATATAGGCATAAAGTCTGCAATCATGTTATGTTATTTAAAGCAGAATTATTAGAGCTAAAGAGAATAAATGAAGGAGAAAAAATAGCAAAATCAGAAAGAATAAAGAAAAATAAACGATGAAATATTGATTTCATTTCTTGGAATTTTGAGGATAACAGGGTTCACATTCGGGAATTTAAAGACATGAAACTACAGGAAACATCCGAGTTACATCCTAGAATAACTCGGGATGCAGAAAAAGTGGCAGGGCTAATCTATCGGGGCTCCCGCGTGATCAGGAATGGCGTAGCCTTCCAGTTTTGGAGTTTGGCGCTTGGTCCAATGTATAGCCCCTCAACGGTGCTAGTGCCCTCTCTCGGCTGGACCATGTGGGTTTCGTAAAGCATTTTCCTCGTTGCCCCACGTATTTCATTACTTTCTTGAGCCGTGAAAACCTCATCATCTTCCTCTTTACTGTAATTAGGCTTGAGAAAAGTCCCATACAAATGTACCACCTCATAATCGGCCATTTTCATTTTTGAAAGAACACTTCGGCTTCCTCAGCACTCACAGGCTTCTTGGGCGAGAAACGCCTTCTGGTGGCATTTTTTACCTCCTCTACATTTGAATATTTCTCAACATGAGGGTTTTCTAGCAGCTCTCCCAAGATCTCTTTAACCTTGTACGTAAGCACCGTCTGATGATAATTCCATGGTACCGCAGCAGGGCTCGTCATAGGCTTCTGTGGTACGCGTCCAATAACCACTGGCTCACTCAGCCTAGGCGGTTTAATTGTCCCTCGTACCATAGAAGCTTGCTTGGGTACGTACATTTGTGTTCTCTTTTTCAAGTCAGTTTACTTTTCTGGTTCTGTATCGGTGATTTTGCTCTTCGTTTCCCCTTCCGCTTGCTTCGAGGCCACCTTTGGCTTTCTTTCCGCATCAGCGATAGCAATTATAGCTTTTAAGGCTGGATCAAATTCCATGTCCTCACAAATCATACCGATTACTAGCCCATTGTTGTGAGCGGGTAGCGGATTATTAGTCACATGTGGGACATCCTCATCCCTCAACACAACTTTCCCTTGCTCTATTAAGTTCTCCACCGCTTGTTTCAGAGTCTAACAGTCATTTGTAAGATGGCCTTCTGCCCATGAATGGTATGCACACCTGACACCAGCTCTGTAGGCAGGCGATGCCGGGTTTTGTCTGTTCTGACGGACCAGCTACAGCAGACCCATTTGGACAAGTTTCGGGAATAGACTAGAGTAAGATTCACCGATTGGTCTAAAGTTTGGTCTCTTAGGTGGTTCCCCAGGACAGAAGGTATTTTGCGGAGGTTGAGCGTTATAGTGGTTCTAGTGGGGAGGCTGATTTCTTTGAAATGGAGCTTGGTTTCTATTGGTATGTTGCTGCGGTCGTGCAAAAGGTTGAGCATTAATGACCACATACGGTTGATGAATATAGGACATTTCTTGATGAGGGTAATAATGTTGGGGGGTTCTTTCTGAAAACATGGGTCCAGGAGCCCGGTGTCTCCTTGCCCTTGAGGCTGCCATAACCATTTCTTCTTTCTTATTACCTTTGGCCATTCCTCCAGAACCGCCTTGGATGGCTTGGGAGGTTGCCCTAATGGCCGACTGACTCAAGATTGTGCCTGTTTTTAGCCCATTTTCCACCATTTCTCCGATTTTTATTGCCTCTGCGAAAGGCTTACCCATGGCGGACATCATATTTTGAAAATAGTCTACTTCTTGGGCCTGCAGGAAAACAGTGACCATCTCCACCTCATCCATTGGAGGCTTTACCCTTGATGCCTGTTCACGCCACTTAATTGGATATTCGCGGAAACTCTCTGAGGGCTTTTTCTTTAGATTCGCCAAGGAGTTCCTATCTGGCACAATGCCTATATTGTACTGAAATTGTCGAACAAAATCTCAGGCCAGATCATCCCATATATGCCAACGCAAGACATCTTGATCCATATACCACTCTGAAGCGATGCCAATTAAGCTTTCCCCGAAATATGCCATCAATAATTCTTCTTTGCCACCGGCTCCCCGTAACTGATTGCAATACTTCTTCAGGTGATCAATAGGGTCACCGTGCCCATCATACTTTTCAAATTTTGGCATTTTAAATCCTGATGGCAAGTGTACATGTGGGAACATACACAAGTCTGTATAGGAGACACTTTTCTGCCCGCTCAAGCCTTGCATATTTTTCAAGCTTTGCTCGAGGTTTCTCATTCTCTTTGCCATCTCGTCCTGCTCTGGGGCTTAAGGGGTTTTATCCTGCCCCGGCGTAAGCTCATATGGTGGCTGAGGGTAAGAGTACTGAGGATAATGAGGAGGATCAACCTGAAAGACGGGATTCTGGAATGTGAATACCGAGGGGTCAAAAGCATGCTTTGGTAGTGATGGTTGGGTTGTTGCGGAGGATGATGGAGCTGTGAAGATATTGGGAGCAATTCCAGACGGGAACACCTGGGGGTGAGCCTTAGACGGTGTTCCGAAGAAGTTAGCAGTCATAGTAGGTTGTCCTAAAGGAATATTTGGGCAGCTGATAAGGACAGTGGTAGCACCTCCAGATCTAGGGAATAACTCCGGGA
This sequence comes from Nicotiana glauca, assembly GCA_026770625.1. NCBI lineage: Eukaryota > Viridiplantae > Streptophyta > Magnoliopsida > Solanales > Solanaceae > Nicotiana > Nicotiana glauca. Next base: position 75,254 of record MU777549.1, read on the forward strand.
ATCCGGGGATAGTGCTTGGAGGTTCCTTTCCGTTGTTCCAAGCATCCCACATTTCCATCAATTGCAGGCGCAGGATCCGATTTTCTTCAGCTGTAAGGGATTCAGAGGCCGGGATCCCAGAGATTGGGCTGTCTATGGGCATTGCAGGCAGGGTCATTTCAGATGACATCTCTGTTTTTCCTTTGGATATGGTGAAGTATCGATGCGGGGCCAGTTTACCACAAACCAACCATGGTTTCTAAAAAGCTCGGCTGGATTTGACAGCAACTACGGTTAGTGTGAAACAAGTAAGAGAGAGATAACTACACATTGTAATATGATGCACCTATACAGTTAAATGAATATCTACATGTTTGCTTCAGTTGCATGCGTCATCCCGGCTTTTCTCTTATTCCTTTTCTCTTTTTCTTTCTTTTCCCTCTTTTCATTTTTTTCTTTTCTTTGGCCATGATTTTTCTCTCAATGCCTTATTTTCTTCCTTAGTGTTTCTTTTTCTGGTTTTCCCTTTATTTATTTCCCTTGTATTTCTTTTTTTTTTTCTTTTTCTCAGGATTACGGTCGAATCTTATGTAGATTGCCTACGTATCATGACCCCGCATGAATCAAACCAAGCATAGTTCTTGCAAATTTGGGTAAATAAGCTAACTTTTTTTTTGTTGACATTTTGAAAGAATCGCTTTAAAAGGAAAAAGGAAATATTTTTTGATTTTTGATTTTGATTTTTCTTTTGTTTTTTTTTTTGAAAAAAAGACTTCTAAAAATTTCTTTTCTTTTTATTGGAACTTTAGAAATTTTAGAAGTAAAAAATAAATACTTTTGTTTGAATTTTCATTTATTTTTTCTTTTTTTATTAGAAGTTCCCTCTTAATTTTCGAAAGAGAGACTTTTACAAAAATGTTTTGAATTTTTGAGCAAAAATATTTTTCGGACTCGATTTTTCAAAAATTGTATATATTTTTTATTTATGACAGAAAGATATCTAAGGAATATTTTAATGATTTATTTTGACCTAAAAGGAAAAAGTGGCTATTTTTTTTAAAAATTTTTATTTAAGCACACAGAGACCTAGTTTTGCACATACAGCCTTTCAGCACTTCTGAGAGGAAGATTTTAAGGGTGTGCCCGTAAACCATTTAAAAATAACTCAGGGTGGCTGTTCTTGCAAAAACAGCCTTCCAGCGCCTTTTTGGGGACATTCGGCGTATTTGAAAACAAGAATGGCATCACCCAACTTATTTATGACAAGAATTAAAATTTTGACATTTTTTGGGCTATTTTTGCATAAGGGAGGTTGGACCCGATGAGGGTTGCCTACATATCTCACATTCGATGAGAATCAAACCGGCATAGTTCGGGCAGATTTGCCAAAATCAAAACTATTTTGAACTATTGTCTTTCTATATCCATTTTTCAAATATTATTTTTTTTTTTTTTTTTCAAAAATCCGATGGCATTTCGATACTATTTGGGCATTGTTTTTTGTCAAAACAAATGGTCACCCTCACTTAGTCCTAACACTGCTATTTTTCTCAATTTTCACTCATTTAGACAAGCCGGTCAACATGCAAAGCCGAGCAAATAAATGCACAAGTAGCACGTAAGATGCACCAGGATGGTCAATTCATTTCAGGTCACCTGTCCTAGACGGACCCAACCCCTGTGTTGAGTCCCCTAAGTTAAATGCACATCATGCAAACAAATGCCCAACTAGGGATCCAGCATGAGTTTTTGTTCTTCTATGTTTAAACCGTAGTTTATTGGTCTAGACCTGGCTTACCCGAGCGGACAACTCAAGCCGAGGGGTAGGCAGCGTACCAGGGATACAGAAGCTCCACCGGCTTAGCAACTTATCCAATCTCATTCTAAATTGGAAAAGACTCTAAAAAGAAGAGAAGCTACATGAAGTGCACCTTTCTCCATGATGTAGAAGACTCAGAAAGAGGAAGGGATTTGCGGCAGTTTATATATACAATTTCAACAAATATCAAAGCGGTAAAATATTTAGCACATATAACATGGAACATGTAGAAAAATCAGATAAGGCCAAATATAACAATTATACTAATCTCGAATTCTTGAACCTTGAATCGAAATTCTAGGTTCGATACCCAGCAGAGTCGTCAGAGCTGTCACGCCTCCTATTTTACACACCTACCCCGAAGGATAATGTATAAGGGAGTTTTTTCAATTTAAGTGATATTATTCGAAATGAGATTATTTATTCGTTTCAGAGTCGCCACTTGGGATAGGATTGGCTTTTGGTGTCCCAAGTCACCGGTTTAACTTAAATCCCAAATCGAGAAAAATTGCTGACTTCCCAATTGGAGTTTGCGAACTAGAAATTCTGGATAAGGAATTCTGTTGACCCGAGGGAAGGTGTTAGGCACCTCCGGATCCCGTGGTTATAGCACGGTCGCTTAAATTATTATAAATAGCTAAAATCTGATTTTTATACATGTTCCAACCTATAATATAATTTTAAGATCATTTACCACTTTTAGTTAATTTTTTAAAGAAAGTGAACATCGTTTAAAAATGTGTTTTTGGATCACGTCACATGAAATGCACCCGGATCCTTGACACATCTCATTCAATATTTTGGGATTTGGATTTGGGTTGCATGAAATACACACCCGTATTTAAGAAGGTAAAATTTTTAAAAGCACGCCTAAAGCGACTAACGGGTTATTATCTTTGTGGGAGGCCGTGAAATTCGCTAAACGGCATGCCCCGAATTCTAAGTATTTTAATATAAGCAAGCGAGGGCCATGAGTTTTGAGTTTTATTTGGCATGGCACACCTCAAATTATTCTAAAAGATTGTACTCAACTAAAATAAACTACGAACGTTCATATTATTACTTTCCTAGACTACTTTGAGATTATTGTCAGTGACAAAAATGGCTATAAAGCAAAAGCATCATGTGTACAAAAATGAAAACCATTATTAAAAGGTAAAACTACATATAGTTAAGTTAGAGCTCAACCAAACGTAAGTTTCATTATCAATGAAAAAAAAAATTAACAAATTCATTCACCGCTATTCTATTCAAACATTTAACAAAAGATCATATGACTACTATATAAAAATCAGCCAAGTAACGTCCTCCCCAAAGTATAATATCCATCTTTTAGGAAAGAAAGTAAACGAATAGTTATTCTGGTTAGAAAATTATGCAAAAGTAAAGGATTGTGACTTATGCAATGCAAACCAACGCATTTCATCCATACAGGTGCCACTTCAATCAAATCCAAACTTTAACTATATGATGAAGCTCAATGATTCAAGATGGCAAGACATAGAATACAACATTTTGTAAAACCCATTTGTAACTCATATTAGGACTTATGTTAGGCACATGGAAATTATCAATTCATACTAAGTTTCTAACAGTGATTCAAATTCTGGACTACTTATGCAGGCCATCAGATCGGTGCTATTCATGGGAGCTAATGAGATTTACAACATACTTAAAAAAAAACAATTTCATCAAGCACACAACCTCAATTTGCAAACTATGTAGTTAACAAATAAAATTGAAATGAGAACATATGTGCAGATTTCATAGAACGAGGACATCAAACAGTGATCATTTATTATTACAACCGCAAACATACCTCAGATAGCAAAATACAGCTCAACATTAGCCAAAGGAAGCTGAAATCGAAGGTTAAGGCTGGAAGTGTTCAAAAGCAGATACAACAGCATTCCAGATCCGAAGCATCACTTGAAAAACCAGAAAATGGAAGCACGCAGCATACGAAGGCTGTGAACTCGATTTTCACGGCTTGCACAAACCATCAAAGATGAATTTTGAAATCAGATTTTTCCATGTTCCTTTGGAAAAATTCAGATTTTGCTTTTGATTTATTTTCCTTCAAAATTTTTATTTTTTTTATTTTTATTTTCATCTTTATTTTTCGGGTGTGTATTTTGAGAAGGTGATGAAGTCACCGAAGAAAGGGAGCTTGTTTTTGGGTCTAAGGATCTCCAAAGCTAATTTTGGGAAGCTGCGTCCTTTTTTTCTGAGGGATCTGATTTTTTTTTCCTCTCTCTAGTTCTAGGCTCTATGAAAAAATCTCCTCCCTTTTTGTGTCTTAGCTCCCCTTTTATGTGAGGGATTAGGACAAAGGGTAATGAGTATTTGGGTAGGGATATTGGGCCTTGAGTGCGTTATTGGGTTTGGGCAGATTTGGGTATAGGCTTTGGGCTCATCATTAATTTTGGCCCAATTGCACAAGACAAACCTTTCTTTTTCAATTCTTTCTTTTATTTTCTAATTTTTACTTTTTCTTTTAATTATAATCCTACAACTTAAAAATTCTAAATTATCCGAAAGTGTGAAAATAAACTAATTTGCTGATTACAAAAAATTATAAAAGCTACTTAATCCTAAATTAAAAGAGAAAGATCAATAAAAGGAAACGGTGTAAAAATGAAGCATTTTTTGTGATTTTCAATTTTTATAAAACAAGTAATTACTAGCTAATTCTAAATGTAATGCATGATATTTTTTTGTATTTTTTCATAATTTAAATAAAACTTAAACATGCAAGAAAAATGCAAACAATTAATAAAAATCTATACAAATTCCTAAAAATAGTAAATAATTAAGAAAAATTCTATTTTCTTGGTTTTTATAGGAGTATTTCATATAGGGCAAAATCACGTGCTTACATCTTCCCGTACAAACCCTAGTCGGCTCCTATCAAAACCCTTTCCCTAATCCCTCTTCTAATGGGATATCCCTCTCATCTACTTACCATATTAGTATGTTTCTGCTATTGGTTGATTCTCCATGGTATCACCTAGTACTTGCCTAACATGGCAAGTATTACCACTTTAATTTTATCTGATTGACTCCCATCTCTTGAATATGGACGATATTCTGTCTACGCATGTTTTATTCTACACAGTTTGAGTCCAATTTTGTTTGTATTTTGTTGATTTTTACTTACCCATACCTATGATTAGTATGGTGTGTTGACAACAAAGAATCTTACAAACTGCTTAAAGAAATACACGCCGGAACTTGTGGACCATAAATGAACAGTTTCGTTTTAGCCAAGAAGGTATTGAGGGCCAGATATTTTTGGATAACTATGGAAACGAGCTATATCGGGTATGTCCAAAAGTGTCACCAGTGTCAAATACATGCATATATGATATGTGTAACACCAAATAAACTCATTGTAACAAGTGCACCTTGGCCTTTTGCCGCTTGGAGAATGGATGTCATCGGTCCGAACGAGCCCGCCACTTCGAATTGGCACATTTTCATTTTAGTGGCCATAGACTAATTCACAAAATGGGTTGAGGCTGCATCTTACAAGGCTGTAACTAAAAAAGTCATCGCAGATTTTATTAAGGATCGTATTATTTGCAGATTCAGGGTACTAGAATTCATCATCACTGAGAATACCGCCGAAATCAATAGTGACTTAATGAAAGCTATGTGTGAAACTTCAAATTCAAGCATAATATTTCCACAACATACAGGTCTCAAATAAATGGAGTCGTGGAGGCCACAAACAAAAATATCAAGAAAATATTGAGAAAGATGGTAGACAACCACAAGTAATGGCACGAGAAATTATCATTTTCCCTATTAGGATATCGTACCACAGTACGCGCATCAACCGGAGAAACTCCCTACATGTCGGTCTATGGTACTGAAACTGTCATTCCCGTCGAAGTTGAAATTTCTTCTTTGAGAATTATACAAGAAGCAGAACTCAGTGATGCAGAATGGATACGTAGTCTATATGAACAATTGGCTATTATTGATGGGAAAAGAATGAATACGGTATGTCATGGTCACCTTTATCAGAACAGAATATCCAGAGCTTACAATAAAAGGTTTAGACCCTAGACAGTTCACGCCTGGGCAGCTGGTGCTGAAGCAGATCTCTCCACATCAGGATGAAGCCAAAGGGAAGTTTTTACCCAACTGGCAAAGTCCTTACATGGGTCGTCGATTACGAACAGGAGGAGAGCTCATGCTCGCAGAAATGGATGGAGAAATTTGGTCAAAACTTATCAATTCAGACGCAGTCAAGAGATACTATGTTTAGACTGTTTACATTTCTTCACTTAATGTAACTAAACTATGTTTGACCTAATTGTCATTTAAGAGAGGATACGTATGCAACCTTGTGGGTTCTGTCACATCTTAACAAAATCTTTATTTTTTCACTGGTAAAAAATTGGGGTAGAATTTTGAGGAGGATCCTTAAAATTCCGGAGCAAGTGCAGCCAATTTCATCATATGTGGAACCGCTAAAGAATCACTTATTAAACAGGGGCAGAATTTTGAGGAGGACCCTCAAAATTCTAGTGCAAAAAAGTCACAATGTCTCTAAAAGTGTCAAAGTCATTGGTTCATCTAATTTATTTGATATTGTATAGTACTACGTTTTAAATAACAATATTCAAATGCATGCATCTTTTTAGAAAACCTTATTTCTATGACAATCAGATATTACCCAAGGTAACTCAAATAAGATCCCAGAGCCATGCAAAGCAAAGCAAGCATGTGAATGAACATAATACGAGTATTCGCAAATACAAACATATCAAAATCACTATCTTCATAACGATAAAATTTCCAAATGCAAACATGTCACAAGATAAGAAAATACTCTGCTATCACTCATTATCTTTTTTTCTTTTTGCATGAGGCTAAGCCCTGCCTCCTCAATTGCATAAGGCTAAGCACTGTCTTCCGTTACATGAGACTAAGCCATGTATCCTTTAATTGCATGAGACTAAGCATTGTCTCCCTTCCTTGGATGAGTCTAAGCACTGCCTTCTCAATTGCATAAGGTTAAGCATTGCCTTTCCCCTGCTTGAGACTAAGCCCTGTCTCCTTTAAATGCATGAGACTAAGCATTGTCTCCCATTCTTGAATGAGGCTAAGCACTTCCTCCTCAATTTCATAGGGCTAAGCATTGCCTTTCCCTACATGAGGCAAAGCACTGCCTTCCATTTCATAAGACTAAGCCATGCTCCTTTGATTGCATAAGGCTAAGCATTGACTTTCATGAGACTAAGCCCTGTCTCATTTACTTGCATGAGACTAAGCCATCTCTCCTATCATGCATGAGGCTAAGCCCTGCCTCCTGAATTGGATGAGACTAAGCATTGCCTCTCATTTTGCATGAGGCTAAACCCTGCCTCCTCAACTGCATAACGCTAAGCATTGCCTTTCATTGCATGAGACTAAGCGTTGTCTCCCTTTATTGCATCAGGCTAAGACTTGCCTCATCAACTACATAAGGCTAAGCTCCGCCTTTCCTTTCCTAATATTGAATGTTATGCTACTTGAAATCTAGAACTATTTTTCTTTCCCGAGGCTAAGCTTTGCCACAATTTTATGCAGGACTAAGCTCTATCTTGTTTCACTTCTTATATGACCCAGCATTATATGTTTGCATTTCATTGGCTGAAACATCGCCATTTTGTCCAAAGGCATCATAGTCTGAAGGCATCATCCTTATAGCTCGGAGATACCATATCATGGCGTGAGGATCTCTCAATATTGCACATTATTATTAAAAGGCATCATAGTTCAGAGACACCATTCTTATGGCCTGAGAATATCATTTCATGGCCTACGAATCCCTTATCAATTCATCGCCCAGGACATCATGATCTAAGGAAATCATCCTCACCGTCCAAAGATAACCTCCATGGTCCAAAGGAAATTTGCATCATGTTTAAATTCTTACAATAATCTATATATTTTCACGCATTGTTTTTTAGGTTTTGCAGGTAGTCTAGGAAGGAACCGATCTTTAAACAGGAGAAACCTTTGCTTCGGTTCTCGTTTATAACATTCACATCCTGCAAATGTTTCAAACATAATTGACCACCAGCAATTACCTACTTTTTACTTTATGACCATTCATATATTTTCTCTATAACACATCCATAATGTTTCAGAGTCACATTCATATCCCCGCATAAATCCATCTGATACTGTCCTCCCGAAGAAACCTTTCTGAAACACACGACCATTCCTATAACAACTTTATTAGTTTCGTTCACCGTTGGATCCAGAACTACACATGGTCTAATTCCTGTAACACCATGGATATGTAGGAAACTCAGGAACCATGGTTCGTCCCCCATTTTTAAAAAATCACATCATCCCTTATTCAATATGGCCAAAATTGGACATTATTTCTTTACCCGACAATTCTTTCATCATTTCCCAGTAAAGAGGGCCATCTGTTGATACCCAATTTTGCCCTCATATATTATATATACTTTCAGAATATTATTTTTGTATCACTATTTAGTTTAAAAATTTGTACATGGATTTTCTATAATTTTCCATAATTTTGAAAGGGCTTTAAATCAATTTATTTCTATTTTATTATATAAATTTTCAGTAATTATCCTTCAAATTATTTAGGATGATTCAATTATCTAAACTTATCATTTACACTTAAATTAATTTTTTTTAAAATTTTACTACATTTTTATAATTAGATTTTCATTTTTAGGGCTAATTGCAGATTTTTGTAATAATAATCCATATTCATATATATTACATTATTTATGCAAAATACAGCTTTTAATATTTTTATAATATTGATTTATTATTTTCAATCATTTTAGTGTACAAATAATAATTTTGTTATTCACTAATTACTTTATAAATTATTTCTTAATAAAATATTGGATATTTAAAAAACTAGCCTAAATTCTACCTAATTTCGGACAAAACAATGGCCCAAAATACCCAATACCTTCCCTAATTACCCCTGGCCCAAGACCAAATGAACCTGCCTAATACTCTATCAGTACCCTATTATTTTAACCCGTCCCATTCATTTTTATATCCCAACCGTTGAACTTTCAACATCAACGACCCATATCCTTCCTCCCAGTTTTAATTACCCTAGACCTAAAACCCTAACCATTTCCCTATAATACGCTGCTCATAAATGATCTCAATCTCTCCAGACTCTTCGCCTACGAACCCTAGCCGTCGCCTCTCGAAACCATTGCTTTAATTCCACTTCTAATGGGATTTCCCTCTCATCTACTTACCATATTAGTATATTTATGCTATTGGTTAATTCTCCATAGTATCACCTAGGACTTGCCTAAACATGGCACGTATTACCACTTTGAATCTGTCTAATTAACTCCCATCTCCTGAATCTGGACGATATTCCGTCCACACACGTTTTATTCTAAACCGTGTGAATCCAATTTCGTTTTGTATTTTGTTGATTCTTACTTACCCTAAAACTAGGATTTTTAGATATCTTTAGGTCAAACCAAAATTTGTTCAAATATCTAATTTTTCAATGTTATGTTGTTTATATCCATCCTATTATGCGTAAATTTGATTTTTTTTTGTTTAGATTCTGTCAATTTTTTCACTTTCCTTAAAAGTTAAGGTTTTTAGATCTCTCTCTTCAAATTAATTTTCAAATCAATGTGACGACCCAAAGGATCATCACTGTATTTCTCCCTTTTTCTGTGCTTCCGAGGCCTTGAAAATCTCATTTTTAGTTGCCTCGATTTGTGTGCATAGTTCGGACGCAAAGACGGAAAGTTTTTATGTTAAAATATGTGAATTCTGTAAAAAATTTAAAGAATTATGATATTAATATTGATATAGTTGACTTTGGTCAACATTTTGGGTAAACAGACTCGGACCCATGATTTGATGGTCCCAGGAGGTCCGTAGAAAAATATGGGACTCGGGCATGTGCTCGGAGTCGAAATTCGATGTCCAGAACCCCGGTAAAAGAATTTTTCTGTTAAATTATTTTCTGAAATTATTAAGGAAAAATAGAAATAAAAATGAGCTAGAAAATATAGGTATCGGGCTCGTATTTTGGTTCCGACGCCCGGTACAGGTCTTAAATATGCGTTAAGCGCTTTCTGTGAAATTTGGTTGAAATCGGAGGTCATTTGGCGTGTTTCGGACCTAAATAGGTAAAGTTGGAAGTTATGAATTTTGAAATGAAAATTATGAGTTTTGGGGGTTGGTTCTTTGATTTTGATGTTATTTTAGCGATTTGATCGCTCGAGCAAGGTCGTAGGATGTTATTGAGTTAGTGTGTGTGTTTGGTTGGGAGCCTTGAGGGTTCGGGTGTGATTTAGAGGTGGTTCGGGGTGGTTTTTGCACTTGAAAATGCATCAGAAAAATCTGATATGTTGCAGACAACTTTTCCTCTTCGCGAACGCGGCATTCGGCTCATGTTCGCATAGCCCAAATTCTTTTACCCTTCGCGTTCATGCCCTCCAGGTCGCGTTCGCGTAGTTCCGCTAGGTTCTCCTTCGCGTTCGCGTCCAAGGTCACGCGATCGCGTAGAGCAACCCAGGAACCCCCTGCCTTCCTTCTTTGCCTTCCCGTAGGCCTAATCGCGAACGCGATAGCTCCCAGAAATTCCTCATCGCGAACGCGCCCCAGGTGACGTGAACGCGTAGAACAAATTGCTTCAGTGATTTTTAATAAAACCAGAACAGTCCACTTCGAGATTTTTACACTTTTCTCACGCGGACCTTTCTTCTCCACCCTCCATTGACGAGTTCCAAGCTTCCCTTCCTCCATAACTCTTTGGGTAAGTTTTCTTAACCTCATTTCCTCATTATTTCATCAACTAATCACTAAATTCTAGGCCTAAAAACATGAAATCAAAGTAGAAGTTAGGGTTTTTGGGTAGAGTTAGGTTTTTGAGAATTTTGGGCGATTCGTCCCCAATTTGGGGTCGAATCTTAAAACAAATTATATATTTGAACTCATGGGGGTATGTGTGAATTTAATTTGGCTCGAACCTCGGGTTTTGACTAAGAGGGCCCGAGGTCGATTTTGCAAATTTTGGGCAGAATGTTGGAAAGATTTTATTTAGGCATTTGGGTTGGATTGTTGAGTATTAATGATGATATTAAATCAATTGTGTATAGATACGATTGAATTGGAGCTAAATTCGAAAGGAAAGGAATTGATTAAGTATTGAGTTGGCCGTAAACCTTCGAGGTAAGTGTTTGATCTAACTTTGGCTTGAGGGAATAGGATTAGAGTGTTTTGATTGCTATTTGCTAAATGATCGAGTACGGTGTATAGGCATGGTGACGAGTATCTATACACCGGTGTCTAGCATGACCGTGAGTCGTAAATGCTTTTAATTCGAAAGATATGACACAACTGTCTTGTTAAATTGATAACTTCCATGTAAAGTGTTGGATAAGAACGAAATGAACTAAAAGAGTTTGTGAAGCAATGATTCCCTTGCCGGGACGAGTAGACTGTTACAATTGACTTCTCCCTTGCCGGGATAGTTGGGTTGTTAGCTGTACCCTTGCTGGGTTTAACTGTTATGTTGATTTTTTTCCCTAATGGGACCTCCTTTGGAGAGATTATCAGTGTTATTCATTATATTATGGGATCGTGTGGCACGCCGACCACTTATGAATTATATTATGGGATCGTGTGGCATGCTGACCACTTATGAATTATATTATGGGATCGTGTGGCACGCCTACCACAACTTATATTGATTATTGTTATTGGCCTGAGATGCCGGTGACATTATACGAGGAGAAACGGGAGCGAGTGGTACGCCTACCACGTAATATATGGAAAGGGATCGTGTGGTGTGCCGTCCACTTATATACTACATTGCGGGATCGTGTGGCGTGCTGTCCACTTATTTTATACATTATGGGATCGTGTGGCGCGCCGTCCACTGTAAACATATGCATCATGAAACCAGGAGTAGATCTATTGTTGTTTTTTTAAATGTTCCATTTTCATCAAGTACTCCCTGATAGCATGTCCTCTCCCAGTTTTACTTTGTATAATTTTATTACTGTTTTCTCGCTCTGGTATATTATGTTTGCACAGGTTAATTATGGTAGGTCCTGTCTAGCCTCGTCACTACTTTGCCGGGGTTAGGCCAGGCACTTACCAGCACTTGGGGTTGGTTGTGCTGATGCTACACTTCTGTGCCTTTTTGTGCACAGATCAGGAGGTTGCTTACGGACCACCGCAACAGTTCTAGACCGGGAGCCGACCTTCAGTCCAGGGACTCCCAGGTAGCTTAGTTGACGTCCGCAGGCTCGGAGTCTCATTTATGTCATTTCAGTTTGTTCGTTTGTATCGAGACAAACTTTTGTGTATTTTCTTTTAGATTGATGTTTTTAGTACTCCTTAGTAGTCCATGGGCAGTGACACCAGATACTGGGTAGGGGTGTATTTTGAAACTTCCGCATTTTTATATCGTTTTGTTAAAACTAAAGTATTCCGCACTTATTTAATTATTCTTAGAATAATATATTGTTGAGGGTGAATAAAGAAATGTTGTATTGTTTGACTGGCCTAGCTACGTTTGTAGGCGCCATAACAACGCCCGATGGTGGGATAAATCCGGGTCGTGACAAGTTGGTATCAGAGCTCTAGGTTACTTGGGTCTCACAACTCACGGACAAGCTTGGTAGATTCTGAGGGATCGGTACGGAGACGTTTGTATTTATCCCCTAGAGGCTACAGAGTTACGAAATGTTTCACTTTTGTTCTTTCTTGTCGTGTGAATCTGTTTCTCAAATACTGATTTCCTTCTACTCTGTTCTTTCACAGATGGCGAGAACACATGCTTCCTCTTCTACCGCACAGCAGCCCGAGCCCCCAGCAGCAGCTCCTATCAGGAGCAGAGGGCGAGGCCGAGGCCGGGGCAGAGCTTAGCCCCGAGCAGCATTCCCAGAGGTGGAGCCTCATGTTGACTATGATGAGGAGGTTCCAGCACCAGCAGCTCCAGTGGGCCCAGCTCAGGTCCTAGAGGGTTTCATACCCACTCTAGTACTCCAGGATGCTTTGGTCCGCCTGCTAGGCTTTATGGAGAGTGTCTCTAGAGCGGGTTTGCTTCCCGCAGCACCAGCCACATCTCAGGCTGGGGGAGGAGTTCAGACTCCCGCTACGCGTACTCCGGAGCAGGTAGCTCCTCAGCCTTAGGTTCCAGTAGTTCAGCCAGCTGTGGCAGCCCAACCGGGTATTCCAGCTCAGACCGGCGATGGTGCGGCGATGTCGGCGGATTATTTGTTGAGGCTTGATAGGTTCACCAAGCTATTCACCACCACTTTCAGCGGTGCCCATACAGAGGACCCCCAGGAATTCTTATTCAGCTGCCATGAGGTTCTCAGGACTATGGGTTTTTGGAGACCAATGGGGTCGACTTCATCATTTTTCAGCTTGCAGGATTCACCAAGATTTGGTGGAGAGATTATTGCCTATCTAGACCAGCAGGGTCTCCAGCTTTGATATGGGATCAGTTTGCAGAGTTGTTCTTGGAGAAGTTTCTCCCCGTCACCTAGAGGGAGGCTCTTCGTAGGCAGTTTGAGCGCCTCCATTAGGGCCCCATGTCAGTTACGCAGTATGAGACCAGATTTGTTGATTTGGCACGCCATGCTATTGTTATACTTCCCAATGAGAGGGAGAGGGTGCGGAGATTCATTGATGGGTTGATCCAGCCGATTCAACTTCAGATGGCCATGGGGACCGGTGGTGATATGTCTTTTCAGGATGTGGCCAATGTGGCCCGCAGGATAGAGATGGCACTTGCACGAGGAGGTAGTCAGGGGTCAGACAAGAGGTCTCGTCATTCTGGTAGGTTCAGTGGTACCTCATCTGGAGGTAGGGATTCATATGGTAGAGGCCACCATTAGAGGCCCTTTCAGTCCGCACTTCAGGTTTCACATGGTACTACAGGTGGCCGTGGTTCCCAGCCACAGTATTCTGACCAGCAGCTTTCTAGCTCACCATCAGCACCTATCAGCGCACCACCACTCCATTATTCTCAGCAGCCTAGGGCTTGTTACATATGTGGCGACACGAGACATATTGCCAGGTATTGCCCTCGAGCGTCTGATAGCTCTCAGCAACAGGGTCCTCGCCCCATGATTCAGGTAGCAGGTGATCTCCATGCCACCCAGCCAGCTAGAGGCGGGAGTAGGGATCATAGAGGTGGAGGTAGGGACCGTAGAGGTGGAGCTCGGACTGGCAGAGGCAGAGGTCAGCCAGTAGTTGATCGTCCTAGAGATACTATTTAGGGAGGAGGGGCCCAGCCCTATTGTTATGCTTTGCCAGCCAGGCTAGAGGCCGAGTCATCATATGCTATGATTACTGGTACTATTCTGGTTTGTGACAGGGATGCTTCAGTGCTATTTGACCCTGGGTCCACATATTCATATGTGTCATCTTATTTTGCTCCCTACATGGCTATGCCTAGTGATGCCTTGGGTATTCCTGTATATGTATCCACGCCAGTGGGTGATTCTATAGTGGTTGACAATGTTCATCGTTCCTGTGTAGTAGTATTTGAGGGTCTTGAGACTCGTGTTGATCTATTGCTTCTAGACATGGTTAATTTCGATGTTATATTGGGGATGGATTGGTTGTCCCCGTATCATGCAATCTTGGATTGTCATGCCAAGACCGTGACATTGGCTTTATCGGACTTGCCCCGATTGGAGTGGAGAGGGACCCCAGGACATGCCACCTACAGTATTATTTCATATGTTAAGGCTCGACGCATGTTTGAGAAGGGGTGTTTAGCTTATTTGGCATATGTTCGTGATTCCAGCACCGAGGTTCCTTCTATTGACTCAGTTCCTATTGTTCGGGAGTTGCCAGAGGTTTTCCCTTCAGACCTGCCAGGTATGCCGCCCGACAGGGATATTGATTTTTGTACTGATCTGGCCCCAGGCACGCAGCCCATTTCTATTCTACCGTATCGTATGGCCCCGCCAGAGCCGGAGGAGCTAAAGGATCAGTTGCAGGATTTTCTTGTGAAAGGCTTCATTAGGCCTAACATTTCTCCTTGGGGTGCGCCAGTTCTATTTGTGAAGAAAAATGATGGATCGATGAGAATGTGCATTGATTACCGGCAGTTGAACAAGGTAACAATAAAGAACAAGTACCCACTGCCAAGGATTGATGATTTGTTTGACCAGTTGTAGGGTGCGAAGGTATTTTCAAAGATAGATTTAAGGTCAGGTTATCGCCAGTTGAGGATTAGGGCATCTGATGTCCCTAAGACAGCATTTCACACTCGGTACGGGCATTATGAGTTTTTGTCATGTCATTTGGGTTTATCAATGCCCCAGCAGCATTTATGGAGTTGATGAACCGAGTGTTCAGGCCTTATTTGGACTTGTTCGTGATAGTTTTCATTGATGATATTCTTGTGTACTCCCGCAGTCAGGAGGAGCACGAGTAGTACCTTAGAGTGGTTCTTCAGACTCTAAAGGATAGCCAGTTGCATGCCAAGTTCTCAAAGTGCGAGTTCTGGTTAGTTCAATTGCATTTATGGGTAATGTAGTATCAGCAGCGGGCATTCAGGTAGACCCGAAGAAGATTGAGGCAGTCAAGAATTGGCCTCGACCAGCTTCAGCTACTGAGATTCGGAGTTTCTTATGGTTAGCCGGTTATTATCGTCGATTTGTGGAGGGATTCTCATCTATAGCAGCCCTAATGACCAGGTTGACCCAGAAGGGTGCTCAGTTCCAGTGGTCAGACGAGTGCGAGGAGAGCTTTTAGAAGCCCAAGACAGCTCTGACTACGGCACCGATCTTGGTTTTGCCCTCAGGTTCAGGGCCTTATACTATTTATTGTGATGCT